>VUQI01061942.1:24132-38666 GCA_015106735.1 Paratilapia polleni
GTGTAGTCGTTTCTGCTGTCATACTGGCATCAATCAGCAAACAGGTGCAAAGGTGATAAATATGTTCAAGGGAATAAATGGGGGAAATTCAATGAATGAATGAATAAATGAATGAAAACAACACAAAAAAAACATAATCACAAAAAATAAAAGGATAAGGGAAAATATCTTTCTCTGTCGCATGTCATAAATTAATCAATTGCCTACATTTTCATTTATTACCAATTTATTTAACCGTTTGTTTATTTGTTTCTTCATTATACACGAGGTTACAACCAGGTATGATACCAGCTCCTTTGCTTCACAATCATCAGAGCTGAAAAGGATTTTTCCTCCCCCCCATAATGCTGATCTGAACTTTTGCCCTGTGTTGATTCTCATTTCATCACTTTCCTTTAGAAACTCTGTAACAAAATAACTGTGACTCTTGTGTTTGTACCACTTGTGCAAACATTCAGCTGGTGCCTGGATATGATGAGATGACCACCTGATAAAATATCCACTGTGTGTGTGTGTGTATGTGTGTACCTGCCTACCATTATCTTTGCCTACAAGGCCAGTGGGAGGATAGGCCAGCGTAGGTGAACTCCAGCTGTCTCTCTGGCCACTGCCTCGCATGTTACTGTACTCCCAGCGTTTCTGCTGCAACTGCTGCAGCCAGTAATGCATCACCTGCTTACTGGGGGCCTAGAAAAACACAAATGCACGCACACACACAGACACACACACACACACACACACACACATCAGGTCATTCACCTCAGCGGATAAAAATTAGAACTTCATCTTGCAAAACGTTAATGCGATTTTAAACATAGCAATTTCATACTGCTGTGTAATATGACAGAGCAATCTTTCATATTAAAGATGAAGATTAGAGGCATCTCGACGAGGAAACCAACATATTGACAACTTGAAGAGGAAAACGATAACAGCTCGACATGGGTGCTATTAAGATCTGTCATGTGAATGAGCACAGACACTGGTTTCAGTTTCAGTTCCAGCCGCTTTTTTTAATTTTTTTATTTTGTATTAAGCATTCACACTAAAAAAAAAAAAAAAAAAAACGACTTCGCTCGGACTGGCTGAGTGAAACCAGAGACACCTGTCTTGGTGCTGAACCCGTCACAGTCATATGACAGCAAAGACTCCATCACATGAGACGCTGTGACCCGAGAGGGAGAATGAGCTCATGCGTAAATCTAAAATGATGTCTAAACATAAACAGAGGACTGACAGTATGTTTTCAGGCAATCAGCTGGAGAATGTGCTCATTGAGCGCTTGAGTTGTCCGTGAAATTGATTTTAAAAATCGGCGCTCAGTTTTTCTCCACTGAGCGCCGTCAAATCACGCAGCTGCCAGCAGAAATATCTGCCTGGTTGCCTAAAAGCAAAGCTGAGTCTAAATCAGTTTAGCTAGAAAGGGCGTGTCTGGCTTTTCCAAACGAGAAAGGAAGTGACAACTGACAGAAAAGCAGAGTGTGCGTTGCACATGATGAAAAGTTTCTACCTTTAGAAGAAACTCTTTCCCGGCTGTGCGGATCTCAAACTGACCCTCTTCCCCTTCCAAATCGTAGCTGAAACACGCATCGCCTATTTCGATGTGTCCGAGTGGCAAGGCATCTTGGGGAGTCTTGAAGTAATACAAATAACATTTCCTCGGATCATACACGAACCACCTCGGCTTGTACCCCCTCAGAGGCCCCTTGCCGGACAGTTTGTTCAAGTAGCCGCACAGTTTGGAGGTCTGCTCCTTCGCACCCTCGATTTCGGCCACATCCAAAGACTTGGAGGGCACGAAACGCGAAGTTGTGCAGGGGTTTGCCTCGCTGCCATCCTCCTCTTCATGCATCTTTCCTCGAAGTTTCTTCTTCTTGCAGCGCAGCGGATGCCTACTCCTGTTTCCATCCGCATGACTGCCTGCGTCTCGGACAGAGGAGCACGGGAAATGTAGTTTTACTCCAACGGTGACGTGGGTTGTTAGTTGGACCAGGGGTAGTGGCCTAGGCGGGCCGCTAGGTGGTGTTGTATGACAAGATGAGCAGCATGAAACATTTCAGCTTGAGGGGTAATGAAGATTAAGAAAAGATATCAGGCTTACATACGAACTAAAAATAAAAATGTTATTATTACCCGCCCCTGGCAAAAATGATCTGTGGTGCCCACATGGTACCCACACCATGTAGGGTATGTAAATAAAGTAACAAAGTAAACATTTGTGTTTGACGCAACTGATCTTGTAATGCTCCCTAAAATGGATTATGTGACTTTAATTCTAACTGATTTGTACAGTTTATAGTTGTGTATGTTGTAAAATGAACGTAGGTTTTCTATGTATAAACTTGAACGGTAACTGAACGTTAACTAAAAACTATACTTGGAAAATAAAAATAAAAAACAATACTATCCTTTCTCTGTGTTAACTCGTTTATGGTCATTTGATTGAAGATAAATTTTTTAGGAATATGTGAGCAGAATATAGAGTTACAAAATAACAACGCAGGACTCACCTCAGTTGTCATTCCACCTCTGTGGTGCAAATGCCACTCAATCAAAACGATAATATAAATTAACTTGAAGTGGACTCTATGCACCTCTATGGTATCATTAGAGCAGCTGCCTGTAATGCCTAGTTGATAATTAAGAAGGTAGCAAATTAAGACCAGTATATCTCCCTCCAATTTTAAGCAGTCCCATGCTTACATGTAAGTCAAAGCCCTGCTCAGGCGATGAAAAGTCTTCTGAATTATTGAATGTTAAAATGCACTGAGTTTTTGAGCTTCAAGAATTGAAATTTTTGGAGGTACAATGTCTTTAAAAAGCAACACTCACCATACTTTGTAGATTTCTTCTGTGTTGAATGTGTTAAAGTTTTGCAAAATAAACAGTAACTATAAAGCCACACACCATAAAGCGTGTCTGGGTGTTGGGTTAGCTTAAGGTGCATGTAACCACAACAAGCCTACTTTAACTTTCTTTTATCTCACATTCCCCCTCTCTATCTGTTCTACCTAATAATGGCAAAACAAAATCTAAATAAAAAAAATGGTATTATTTACATTTTAAATAATAAGTAGAAAATGAGTGAAGAAATGCTCCAATAAAATATCACCACCTAAAATTATTTCATTCCTGTCTTTCTGCTTTTCATAAAATCTACAGAATATTTAGGAGTAAATCTAGTCCATGGCTGTTTTATCAGCTGTTTTCTGTAGAAGTTATTGGAGCATTTTTTTTTACTGGACCCAGAGCTAGCAGAAGTTGTACGTGTTCAGGATGTTAGGGTGATGAATGGTTGCAGACCTGATCATGATTTGATTTTGCCCCAACGCTGTGAGTAAACAGCAGATGACTTGTATTATGCTGGGAAATACACCTATTGTTTTCCCCATTTAAGATCTCAAAGACAAAACTGGAACAACAATACAATTCTTTAAAAAGAAAAAAGAGAGAGAGAGAGAAAAAACCCCCAACAACAACACCTGTAATACTATGTTACGGTTTATGATCGTTTTAGTAAAATTCGCTTTGTCTTACTTATAGAAGTATTAGGTTGTGTATGAGGGTAAGATCCCTGTTTTAGCCTAAGGGTTTAAAGGACAGTGTAAACAAAGGTGATACGATTCCGTTGCAATGACATTTTACAGTTGCCAACTGACTTGTGACCTTTTATAAGACCCACATCCCCCTCATAGGTGTGTTGCCCAAAGGCTAAAAAAAAAAAAATATCAGCTCAAACAATCCTTCTGTCTGGTAACTTTATATATTTGTTTTACCTCACACCTGCTGTAGATAATGCATTTCTACTGTTGTAGTCATGTGGTACGATCATTTGAACATAATGTTCACAGGATTCTTTACAAACACAGGATCAGTGATAACATTTAACCCCAAACCTTACTACTCCCACAGAGGAGCACATAATGACTCATAAAGAATACCAAGAGCCCTGTTAAGACTATGTTGAAATTCTAGGCCATGGTACTGTACAGCAGCACTTACTCATACATGGAACATAACAGTTCACTTATTGGCTATATGATCAACATCCGTCACCCAACACACACACACACACACACACACACACACACACACACACACGTGTGTATGTGTATATATATCTATATATATATATATAGAGAGAGAGATATTAATTACATGAACACTAAATTAAAATAAACTCTATAATGCTGATCTGCTGAACACATTTCCTGAGTGTTTGATCAGTTGTATATAAACAGGCAATATGTGTCCTGAGAGCAAAGTTTAAGCAATGTTAAAATCCAGCTCTGAAATCCGGCCTCATCCCGCTCACTATGACACAGATTCTTTCTGGTTACTGCGTCTCCCCCACTGGGAGTTCCTACTGCTCCCCACAGAGCTAAAACTGATGGAAGTGATTCATGACGACTGTCCCAACCATGGGGGGAATGAGTTAGCAATTATTTATGAAAACCTCAAAAACAAGCTTGGGAAATATTTCATCTTACGAGGCCTTTGTTTATGTTCCCCAAACATACAAAGTCTTTCCAAATATTTCCATTCTTTCATCTAGTCGGTCCAGTCTTCCCAACTTTGATCTGAATTTATTTCAAACCCAAATCAGAAAACACAAAAGATCAACTGGTGACGCAACTTGTCTCCCATTACTACGGTAATCAAACACGCCGTGGGTTAAACATCTCCTCTTGCAAACCAATGCACTCGTGTGCACACAAACCACAGTTTCTGTAAAGCTTACTTTCCGTTTCTCTTCAGGAAGCTCTTACATTGTTCAGCAGCCTTCAGCTGTCTTTTTTATGCAAATGAACTATTTGAACTGTGGTTTGCCCGTTGCCAAGTACCTCTACTTTCCAGACCAGTGGAAAAATATGTGTAATTGTAAATGTCATCTGTCTATATCTCTCATGTAGTGTCATACCCCCTCTAGACACATTCAGTTGGAGATTACAGAGTGTTCAGAAGTTAAGAGAAGCATTTTAATGATTGCTGAAATGACACCAGGTTCAAATCACACAGTGACAATCACAAGGAAAGGTATGTACTCTCTCTACTGCAAAATACTTTACAGGAACAGTGTATGAGCTTTATAATTAAATGATTTATAATTAATTTTTTAAAATTCTTTTTCCAGGGATTGAAAGGAACTGCTGTATACTTTACAGACAACAGTATCCCAGATCTGAAAAGGTTTGCCACGTTTCACAGTCAAGACCAAAGGATCAAAAATATACAAAATCCCCCTGCATTAGGACCTGTCTGAAGTTTTGCTTCAAGGTAAGAACTGCTTCCAAATCTTATTAGAACTAGTTGCTCACTGCTTAAATGACTAACTTATTAACCTCATGCCTTTATGTGACATTTGAACAAGAGAAGGTTAATAAAAATTGAAAGCATTATTTGAGTAAGACAAGGTCATTGTGGATTCTGAATATTTTTTTCTGTAAAACTGAATCATCAGATATCATGAAACAGTAAATAAAGGCTGTGTGCTAAACTGGAAGAATGTGCTACAGAGACTAGTGTAACTGGGCTTTTCCGGCAGCCAATGCTTTTCATTACAGTGATGAGAACATTGAGCTGCTTTCAGGCTGTGGTTGACGCCTCCTGGAAAATAAGCAAATTAGACTGTTAAAATACTGCCACACTGCAAACATTGGGGAATGAATACTGGTTGTTTTCAGCGAATGCCTGTGTGGTTTTCAACAGGATCGGGCAAGGATGGAGCAAAGGGAATCAACAGGGGATCCTAATGCAGAAGGGACTGAAGGGAGACTCAGGGAACTGGCATCAAAATGGTTCATAGAGACTCAGGTGCCATTCATGGTCAACAACGGACTCCTTCCCACTTGGTTCCTGGGCTTCATCACAAGAAAGTAAGTACTTATGGAGAGAAAATGGAGCTATCAAACTGTGATATATTTATACCCAATATTATTTTTTATTTTCTTAAATTAACCCTCTGAGGTCTAACGTGGTAACCATAACCCTAATCCTACCCTAACTCTATATTTTGGAGAAAGGCAAAACAGACTTTTTTAGGTGTATCAGTTAGAATGATTATTTTCTTTGTTCACTGATTACCAAGACTTGGGAGAACAATTTAATAAAAACAAAAGTTACATATTCTGATAGCCTAGGGTTAGGTTTACGCATCCTTAGACCTTAGAGGGTTAAATCAAATGCCCTAAACTGCTAGTGCCACATTTTTAAAGACAACTGACACATAATGTAATACATGTAATGAGTCATGTAAAACAATATGAGGCTTTTTATGTGTTTAAACATTTATTTTTGGTCATAATTTTTTAAAACAAGTAAGGTGTTTATTTAGAAACAGTGAAGATAAACTTTTTCTTTGGTGGAAAGTGTCCAGTTGGTAACACACCCACTCTCACCTACTGCCCTTTCCTCTGGCAGGCACCCACATAAAATGTAAACTTATGATTGGTAATGATAGGTTCATGGAAAGGGCTTATAATGAAATGGATTTTCCAGGGTGAATTACGTGATCCGCCTTGCTCTGATAAAAATCTACCTTACTGTTCCTGTAAACTTATTCCAAATGGGTTTCAAACACTTTCTGGGGTTTGGATTTAAGGAATTAAACTGTAATTGTTCTATTTACAGGGATGCTGAAGAAATTCTCAGAGAAAAGGAGCTTGGCTGCTTCTTGATCCGTCTCAGTGAAAAGGCTATTGGATACATACTGTCCTATCGGTGAGTACTGGTTTAGTCTAAACACTAAAGTAAAAGGTTTGTAATATTGTTGTGAAGATATAATCAAAAAAATCAAACTTGCTTCTAGAAATTTTAAAGTATGCATATGTGAAGTGTCCTAAAGATAATGCATGTCAAATCCATTGGAGTTATTTTTTATTCTGAAGTTTTTCTTTAGTGGCTTATCTTTTAGAGAATATTCAGGTTTCGAGAGTCAGAAAGTCATGTGAATATTTCAGTGGTTCATTACTCGGTCTTCAAATCGTCTTAACCACAAATGCCAGTTCAGTGATTTTAAACAAATTCCTTTCATTTTTTTTCCACATTTTTTTTCATTTAAATATTGCAAATTATTTTTCAGATCGTTCTATCTATGAAATGCATCAGTACTTTAACAAACATTTTCTTGTTGCAGAGGCAGGGATCGGTGTCGACACTTTGTGATAAACCAAAATGAAACAGGACAGTTTGTAGTCTGTGGAGACACCGAGGGACACGACACAGTGCCTGATCTGATAGAATACTACAAAACAAGCCCGATTGAACCATTTGGAGAGTATCTGACAATCTCGTGTTTTGAGGTGAGACAAAACTCCTTTTTTGAGTTCTTCTTTTAAATACCAAAGGTGAAGGGCAGAGGTCTAAGTAATGTTTTGTTCTTTCAGGCCCTGGAAGAAGACCTATATGATGTGATCCAGATCAGCCCAAAAGAAAAACCTGTTGCCGCTGTAAGTGCTGTGAAGGACTTGAGAAAACAACAGAATAACTCAACTTTAGAGGAGCAACCTAAACGGCCACCAAAGAGCAACAGGACACCAGAGGTGGGTACAATCCGTAAACAATAGAGATGTTATCCAAACTGATATATTGAAAATGTTGCAGTATTTATTTCATCATGCTGACTTTAAGAAACTGGCTTGCTTTGTAAAACAGGAAGGCCCACCCTTGCCTCGAAGGACCAGGCACCTTGATAGTGGCCCCATCAGTGACCATGATGGGGTTTTGTACGCTCAGCTCAGGAAGCAGTCACCCAGGGCTGTACCTAGAGACCAACATCAGGACAGTTTACCCGGACCTAATCCAGGGAGACCTGAGAGGTCGACTTCCAAGGATCACAACAATGGCAGATGTAGTCCTCCGTCACGACCAGAATCTGTTTACTCCGAGATCAGCATCTTAGACAGCAAGAGCAGGTCTCTGCCGCTCCTGGACAGCAGCTCAGATGGTGAGCAGTCTTACAGACTGAGTGCGCCACCCAACACCCCACCAAGACTTTCCCCCAAGCCAATCAGACAAGGCAATGGCAGCCCCTCACAGTCAGAGAGGACAGATTTGTGCAGCAGACCAAGCAGCAGCTACAGCCTGGACTACATGAGTGACACTGCAGTTTATCACTTGGCAGGCAGGCCTGGGAGCCCACACACTACGTCCTTTGACACTAGATTATCAATACCAGAGGAGCACACAGATTCTGTGTATGCTGAGGTCTCCAGTGAAGGCCCTGCTGACTTCACATATGAGCCGATTCAGGGCCACAAGGAAACAATCAACCCTAAGGCCAACAGCAACACTTATGAGCCTCTGGAGGACATCAGACGCAAACAGACCAACTCACCCTGGGGATTTAAGGTTAGTAATGTTTTCAAAGTCCTTTAACTTAAAAAAGAAGAAGAAACTTTTTGTGTTTTTCATCTTGTATTCATTATAATGAACTTATTTACCTCTTACAGAATGACAAATGGAAATGGCTGTTTCCTGAGTGCAAGAAGAAATGGTAAAGAGGCTACCTTACCACATACTGAGGAAAATGTTTACTTACTGTATTGATTTCACACTACTACTAGATAATACACTCTGTGAAAACCTCTGTTATGTATTAATCATTTAATGACAACTTACGTATTTTTGCTTTTTAACATATTTATTTAAAAATGAAATGATGCAGGCGTAGTTGCCTTTACACCAGCAGGCCAATGTGCTAAATACTGTGTAATGGCATTTCATAAAACTATGTATATGTCATTAAAACCAATTCACTAAATAAGAGGCTCTAAAATCATTATTATTATCTGAATATTACTAAATAATTACTTTCATGGTGATATTAGAGCGGAGAAAATGTACACCAATCCCCTACACAGGTTTCAGGTGCTGCAATGAAAGTATGACTGTAGAGGGAAAAAACCTGTCTTTCAGTACACAGCATGTGATTCACCTTGAACTGCAGCTTAGGAAAACTGTTTTCATCTATTTCTCATCAGTGGAGACAAACCTGGGCATATTTGTTATGCTTTCCTGCGAGCATGCATTCGATACTGTAGATGCTAGTGTACACCATAAAAGAGTGGTAGAGCCCTCAGTGAAGGTAGGCTGCTACTTTGTGTAAAAGGAGACAGGCCATAATCAGAGGTGAAGGTGAAGAGGATAACACTGTGACAAAATGGGGACATGCATTTTAGAGCTGCTGTAGAGTGATGACAGCATTTCTAAATGTAGAAAATGTAGAGCTCGAGATGCAAATAATAAATAAAAATAAATCGGGATACAAAGTAGAATTGTTATCAGTGTTTGCTATGAAAATGCTATGGTCTTTAGCGTGCCCTGGCCATGTAATGCACTCTGATTATGGTTTTCCATTGCTGGCTTGAAGAACATTCCTGTAAAACACTAAATCAGAGAATTATAGAGCAAAGAAATCCATCATATGCCACTGTGTTTACGGCTGATCTTTAAAAATGTGACATGCCACTACCACCAGTTTTGCACATTCACAGGAAACTTTATTTGCATACAGATTTCAAACATCTGTTTGCGACACCAATGGGGAAGTTGGTTGAAGGTGGTAAAATGTCATTTATTATCGTCTATCATTTGCTTTTACTTTTCTAAGTACAGTTTTACTGGGGCCAGTAAAACTACAATAAAGGGAATACTTAATATGTATCTGAATGCTTTCATAGTTATCCTCTTAAGCAGTAAAAAAAAAAAAGAAAACTACAGCTACTGTGTTGTTTTACGAAGGACCAGGTGACAGAAATTAGGAAATAAGCTGTTTCCTCTTTAAGTCAAGTAGTGCAAACTAGGATATGCTAAACCTCTCATATATTCAAGTTGGCAGATCATTAACTTTGTGACATTTCTGTCGCCTTCTCTTTCACAAATGAGATTCTCATGATAAACCGTCAATGGAAAACATGGGGTAATGTGTTTAAATGCTCATAAAAGATAAGAATCATAACTGCCTGATAGTGTATCAGTGAATTTGTGCACATCTGAAAAACAGTGACATAAAATGCACAAGATCTATAGAGAATACACAGTAAATCCTTATAACTACCTAAATAGCTACCTTATGTAACATTTAGAAACACTTAAAACAGACTATAAGGTAGATGGAAGCAGATATATGGAGTTTTGATGTTTTTACTTGTGTTTACATATTTACAAACTGCCATGAATGTCTTTATCTGTGGATAAAGTTAGCTCAGTTTTCATCATAAGGAATATTCACAGATAACAAACAAAAACATAGGTTGCTCACCTACCATTGTCGATGATTATGCTTACACTATTAAACTGGATCATGTTAAAAATATTGTTTTTCATTCTTCATAAAAGAAATCCTAATGTTAATTAGGATTTGGTTCAAGTGAATTATTTTAAATTGTTCACAAACAATTTAATTTTTTATTGCAAAACTAACCAATCACGTTCACAATTATCTACATTTGCCACTGAATTGATCCCACTGTTATGTTGTGAAAGCTAAAGGCGAGATCCTAAATCAGATCAAATTAAGATCTCAAACAGTGAAACCAGCATGGGTTTCACACACTGCTGGGCTGCACACAGCCCCAGAAACAGTTGCTTAAAGTAATGGCTGCTTTACAGCATCATAATCACACAGAACCAGAAGCTTCTCTGCTGAGATCATAACTAACAGATGTTCTCTGCGGTAATTAAAGAAGCTCCACAATCAGCACTCTATTGCCCTGAATATTTGATACTGCCCTCATAAAGGAAACTTCAGATAATGATCTGAAGAATTAACTGTCTGTTCTGATGACTGCTTAATAAACTTAACAGACAAATCCTCCTCTGTCAGTTAAAATAAGGCACTCAGTATCCTCTCTCTTCAATCTTCAGAGTAGGGACTGTACACAGTTGAGGAGACTGCATCTATGTTTTATACATATACATGGAGTCTGTTCAGATGCACCATGCTTCCTGTTTCTGTCTGCTGTCTGGGCCCAAGGTGGCATCTAGGAGCTCAAACACTATACAGAGTTCTTAATGGGTTGAAACGTATTTCTTGTTGCACTGTTTGTATCACCAATACTAAAACTCTTTCCACATAACTCACATGGCATGAAATGGTAGATCTACTTTTTACTTTTTCTGTATTTGACAGCCTCAGCACCATTTAATCTTGTCAAGTCCATTTTGCAACCATTGCAATTCTGGTACCAAGGTCTGCATGTATGGCTGCAGTATGACTCCTCTGTGATACTGAGCTAAGCACGAACTGTACAACACAATACATTATATGTAGCTGATGCAAATCTGTACCCTCGAGCCAAGAAACCACCACATGTTAATCATCAACCAACATAGCCAAAACCATTTCCTCCAGCTTTCTGCCGAATGTTCACATGTACACGAGGATGTTCGCAGGCTGGTGATGGCGAGGCAGCTGTCTCTTAATGATCACATCCTCCTTTAAAAATATATTACAGCTCATATGATGGGCTATGTTGAGGCACATGCATTTCCTGATTTTTAATGTGCACTAACTTGATCTCCCGAGTGGGTGCATCACCATTTGAGCAAATCTGCAGCAGCCACTTGAAATGATTCCAGAGTGCGCCTGTTTTTTATGGATTCTTTCACTGACAACAATAAATCTCACAAATGCAGTCACACAAAGTCAGAACACACAGGAAAAAAAAAAACAACATTTATTAAAAGGAAGATAAATACAAGAAGTTACATGAAGTACTACAAAATACAAATTCAAAAGATGACAGTAACTGACATCTCTTGGCTGAGGCAGAAGATGAAAGCTACCACAAAGTGTTTGGATGACAAAGCCCTTTATCTAACTGGAGAACAGTATAACATGATCGTCATCACATTCAAGCAAAAAAACAAACAAACAACCTAAATACTGTATATTTATTTATTGCATAGCTATAGAATATCTGTATGCCCTTAATGCTGCTGCTGTGCATTCATTCACTTCAAGTTTTGTCTATAGTTTTATAAATACTGGGTATCTAGTGTGTCACTGTAGGAAGACTTCATAGGGATTGATATCAGGTGCAATATAGTTTTACTGACAATGGTTTTGAAAGTGTTCCTGCGCCCAAGCAGTGATATCCACTACCGAATCATGTCTGCACTTTGCTGCACTTTGTTATACCCTGTCACATTACTATTTAACCTAGTAAAGTGACTGGGTAGCTGTGAGTGTTAATCAGTTCTGTTTTTCACATTTTTTGTTGCCCCTTCTCCAACTTTATTGAAGTGCATCAAATTCAAAGTGAAGGTACAAAACAATTATTTTTTTCAGTTTCAACATTTGCTATGTTATCTTTTTACTATTTCCTAAACATACAGTATCTATCATTTAAACCCTTAATATAGGGTTTAAATGATTTGCTAATAATGTAAATGTTGCACAGGCTCCCAACTTTTTTTTGGAAATGGGATTGTAAAAGGAAATATATTTTGTTTTACTGTAATAAAACTGAGAAACATGGGAATCCAGCTTCACCCAGTAGTTTGCTCCTAAACCCAAGCCTTAATTGAAGTAAAGACATCTCAGGAAGAGGCTGGGCAGGAATGATGAAGATGAAAATGACAGAGAGGGACTGTGCCATGGCCAGGACATGGTTCAGGTAGAGTCTTGAGGTTCAGCCACCTTAGAAACCATCGAGCCCTCAGATTCTTATATGGAAGGTACTGAAAAAAAAATTGTAATTGTAAAGTAGTAATCACTGTGCATTAAACATTTTTCAACCTTTACTTAACCAGAAAAATAAGATTCTTGATTTTAAAAATGCCATTTGCAAAAGTGTCCTGGCCAAGAAAGACAGCAGTTCAATCAACAGAGGTTACATATACGTTAATAGACATACAAATACACACACTGCAAAATACACAAAATAAGTTTACATACAGTATATACATAAGATCAAGAGTGAGATACAGAAACATCCAACATCCAATCATTAAAAACTTAACAAACTAAGGAAACTTAAAAGAGTTTCGAGTTTTAGGTACCTGTCTCAAGGCCACTTAAAATTACCTAAAGTTAATTTAGTGCGACCAGCTAACTGAGATTTAATTGATTTTGAACGCCTTTTTTTTTCAAATTCAGTACAAGCTTCAGGGACAGAAAGACTAAATCTTGGGACCAAAGACAACAGCTTCCAATATTTTTCTGACAGATGTGGGCTAGTAAGTAAGATGGAGCAGACCTAGAATGAACTTGTAAGTAAGAACATACCAGGTGTTGAGTGTACGTAAGGACAAAGCAAACCACTCAACCCGAGCATACAACATACAATGGTGGGTAAGTGCTTTAAGGTTTGTGATGAATTTCAGTGCTAATGATAGACACAAGCCAGTGCATGTAAGCATCGCAAGCCATGAGGCTTGTACCAAGAGTCTTCTTGCTGTGAGGTGGCAGTGCTATTATGCTTTTATATTAACACAATCCCAAAATGTTGTTATAATTACATGAACTTATTTACCTTAAAAAATCCGGAGCCCTGGATATCATATTTTCAAAGTCAGCAAAAGACAGTTTGTGGTCTCCATCCAAATCTGCCTCCTCAATGGTTTTCTCACACACCAGCTCAACCTCTTCAGGAGTCAGCTCCTCCTTTGTCAGCTTATTCAGAGTCTTTTCCAGGTCCTCTTTGCACAGGTAATTATCCACATTAAAATCTATCAGCAACAGAGGTTATAGCAAAACATTACAAAATTTAATTTCATTAAGTTCCATAAATTATGGATGTTTTAGAAAGGTTGTTACCGTATATTTTAAAAGCATATATGGCCTTGAGTTCTCTAGGAGCCATTTCACTCAGGACTGAAAACATGTCCACAAACTCATTGAAGCTGAGATTTCCCATCCCGTCCTCTGAGAATGACTCCACGATCCTGTTGCGGAATGGGTTTTCCTGGAGATAAAACATTGTGTATTAATTTAATTCAGTTCAATTCAATTTTATTTATATAGCACCAAATGACAGTAACAGTTGCCTCGAGGTGCTTTATATTTTAGGGTAAAGACCCTACAATATTAGAGAGAAAACCCCAACAATCAGACAACCCCCTATGAGCAAGCACTTGGCAACAGTGGAAAGGAAAAACTCCCTTTTAACAGGAAGAAACCTCCAGCAGAACCAGGCTCAGAGAGGGGCAGCCATCTGCCATGACCAGTTGTGGGTGAGGGGAAATAGAAGAGAGCAGAGGGAGACAGGACAATTCAATTCAATTCAATTAAAATAGTGCCAAATCACAACAGTCACCTCAAGGCAACAAAAACCAGAGTTTAATAATAACTAATGATTAAATGAAAAGTGGTGTATAAACACATGGAGAGTGAAAAGAGGTGAGTGAACAAGAAATGCTCAGTGCATTGTGGGAAGCCCCCAGCAGCCTAGGCCTATTGCAACGTAACAAAGGGATGGTTCAGTAGAGAGGGTGTCTGTCTCCTGAATCCAAACTGGGAGCTGGTTCCATAGGAGAGGGGCCTGAAAGCTGAAGGCTCTGCCTCCCATTCTACTTTTCAATACCCTAGG
>VUQI01061943.1:0-48481 GCA_015106735.1 Paratilapia polleni
TGTCAGGGCTCAGGTACAGAGAGAGGAGATGCCAACCTCTGAACCTGGATTCAAACTGACAACCTTCAGCTGATCTACCTTTTAAGCTACACCTGCTATTTGTAGCTGCCCACCCTAACACAGCAGGCTGAAACTACTCCCTGCAAAAACTAACACAATCTTTTGTTTGTAAGAGCATGGATGTGAAATCAGTGTTCTTACTCTCTTGACTCCGTGAGCATCTTCTCATAAAGCGTCTTCCAGTTAGGAGGAAAACCATTTTCAAATTTTTTCAAAAACCACCTGGGAAAGTCTGAAGGCAAAAAATGAGAAATAAAAGAAAAGATATGAATCCACATAATGTTTTACATTATGCATTATTAAGTCTTTATGCAGCTTTGCTTCATCTTTTTATATATTTTTTTATTTCTTTGCGCCAAATTAAAACATTCTCATGCAGAATCTGACTGAGCCGGCTTACTGGAGTCAACATTCAGGTTCATCTTCCCAACCAGGATGTAAACCCTGCCGGAGACGGTCTTTATCACGGAATTAGAAACCCTTTCCACAATGACGTTACTGTTCCACGGTATGTTGTCTTCCCTGTGTGGAAAAAGAGAGCACAAAAACATTCCAGGGTTAAGAATGAACTCCCTAAACATCTTAAAGACGTCCAAAAAAAAAAATCCAGAATGAAGCCAAAACACGTCTGTAGAGAATAAGCAGTCTGATATTGTGTCGTCTTTCTTATTCACGAGATTCAAAATGATATCAAACAACACTTACCTGTGGATTCCATCAACAAACAGACCGTTATGGTTCTTCCTCAGGAACCACTTTTTGAGATAAATCACACTCTCCTGCCAAAGGGGAAAACAAAAGCACAGCAAGGTTAGCCAAACACAAACTGTAGTTGACTTGAAATGTGTCTGTGAATTCAAACCCTTTGTCTTCAACAGTTGGAGTTCTCAGGTTCAATCAGCATAAGCCATCTATTTGCTAAAATTTAAGAGGTATTTGCTCTACTCACACTTGGGAATTTTGCTTGCTTGGACCATTTGTTGCGCTTGAACACAGCCTCTTGTTTCTTTGGTATCGAGATCTGTGGAGAATTAAGCACGAGCGGGTCTTCTAGCAAAACAGGGTTCGGCGACCCAGCAGAGATCGGAGCGTCCTCAGAGGGGGCAGTGTCTGACTGGCTGTCAGCTGACTCCAATATGTCTGATATGCACCGATTTACAGGAACCTCACTTTCCGGAGTATCTGTAAAGACACCGTCCTCCCTCTCACCAGCACTGTGAGGTATGGAGAGATGACTGTCTCCAGACTGAAGGAAGTTACCTATGGGAAAGATATTTTACCATAAACAAAGCCATGTTGTGCAGAACACTAAAACTATGTCCACAAAAATACACAACTTAAACCAAATGTCCTGCTTTTCCTCTGTTTTTTTGTTTTTTTAACTTTATAACACACTCACCTGCATCAAAGAGGTCCCTCGTGCTGTTGGTGACTTTATTAAGTACCTTTTTGCTTTCTCTCTCCTTCATATAAGCAAACATCTTCGCTGGGGACATTACAGGAAGTTTTTCCAAAATAACACCACAGCCTGTTCCAAAACAGAAACAAATGCTTTATTATTATCATAATAATTATTATTCTATTAACTGCTGGAACAAAAGAATTTCCCAAATATGGGAAAAACAAAGTATTTCTTATTTTAAAAATGACTCTAAATTTTAATGAAAGGAAAAAGCAGGAATAAATATCTCACATGTCTCCACGATGGATTTTGTTGGTGAGAACATGGGCTCCTGGATCATGTGTGCTCGGTCAGCGGAGCACCCTCTGATGTTCATGCAGGAGTTGTGGAAAGCAGGGGTTTTCCTCTGCTGGGGCTGACATGTGTCTTCATTTCTTACCTCCTCAGTGCTGCTGCTGACTTTATTAAACTCCTGCTGCTCCCATTTTCTCTTCCTCAGCCTCTTCACCATGGGGGAAAAAACACTGGCTGGAGACACAGGTTTATGGAGAGGAGCGCATTCTTCATCAAAAACACTGCTCCCACAGTCATTAGGGACAGGCTGCAGCTTTAAGGGAGTCCTGCTGGACACCGTGAACCTGTCCAAGTCTCGGACCTGAGGAGATTCTTTGTGGATCTGATTAACTGAAAAGAGAGGGTGAGACACGGCTGTTGACTCCAGGAAAGCTCGCTCTCTTCTTATGCATCCAGGTCCCATTTCAACCCCCGGAGGCATTTCCTCCAAAGGTTTGCTGTTAATGTCTGAATGCGAATACACGAAGGTTTTTTGTGGACTCTTAATGGGCGAGAGAGTCAGGGGCTGCGCTTCACTGCCAAACCTCTGATTCTCACTGAGCTCGTCGGTCATCCAGATCCTCTGTTGTTTCTTCCTGGGCGAGTTCAGTTCAGCTCCGTGTTCCTCTCTAACGTTAGTCAGCGTATCGTTGCCCTCTTTTGTGCACATCGCTTCCTTTTGCACTTTGGATTTGAGCTTAGCAAAAACCTTGGCCGGAGATTCAAACTGCGGTTTTGCGTGTTGTAATAAATGAAGATACGAAGCCATGGTTTTCGAGTTGAAGTTAACAGATTATACATTAGAGACGTAAGCTAGCAGCTAGCCCGCAAATTTCAAATTTCTCATCACTGCCGCCTTTGGCTGAAACCTTGTGACGTATGTCCACAACAAGCACGTCACTACCGTTCATCACTGAAGTTTTTTTTTATTAAAAAACTTTATTTAAATGTTTGCAAACAAATATGGCATTTTTTTTTTCCTTTTATTACTAAACATTTAATGTCACATCCATTTACAAAAAAATGATAACCAGCCTGATATGTCTTCAGAAAAGTAAGATGACTTCTTTCTTTATGAGGAATTAAAAAAATTCTCACCTCTTTCGTATATCACTCTTTCAGTGATACAATTAAATACATCATCGGTTCAGAATGTGAATGTCTTTTATTTTGGAAATGCCCTCATTAACACTATATTTGATCTGATTGATGCTGTTATGTTGATTATCTGCATATTTAATTTTAGCCATGAATTAGCCATCTAAATATATTTCTGTATAAGCTCTTCCCAAGAGTAAAATGACTAAAGTTAAGCTCTTCATTTGCATAACAAATCAAAAATATATGAAAACAATATCCGCTTCAGACAATTTTTCCTCAGTCTGAAGCTTTTGCCTGCACAAGCAGTAATATTTTGTATTCTCTGCATTATTTTATGTATTTCATTAATTTCTGTTTCATAATTCATATGCCTAGCATATTTTCCATTGGTACTTGCATTTAAGTTAAATACAGTAACAACATTAAAGAGTTAGTGTGGTTGCACTAGTCTTCTTCTTCTTTTAGCTGCTCCCTTTAGGAGTCGCCACAGTGGCTCATCTGCCTCCATCTCACCCTATCCCTAGCATCCTCCTCTGTTACACCAACCCTCTGCATGCCCTCCTTCACTACATCCATGAACCTTCTCCATGGTCTTTCTCCTTTCCTCCTGTCTGCCAGCTCCATTTTCTTTTCAATATCTTTTGTCCAGTATACCCACTATCCCTCCTCTGCACATGTCAGCCTTGCCTCTCTAACTTTGTCTCCAAACCACTCAACCTGAGCTGTCACTCTGTAATCCTGTCCACCCTGGTCACTCCCAGAAAATCTTAACACCTTCTGCTCTGCCTCCTGTCTTTTTGTCAGAGCCACTGTCTCCAAACCATACATCATAGCAGGTCTCACTACCATCTTGTAAACCGTTTTGTCACAAATAAGCCCCGACACTCACCTCCACCCACTCCACCCTGTCTACACTCTCTTCTTCACCTCTCTTGTGTACTGTCCGTTGCTTTGGATGGTTGACCCCAGGTATTTAAACTCACCCACCTTCACTACCTCTGCTCCTTGCATCTTCACTCTTACACCTGTCTCCCTCTCATTCACACACATGTATTCTGTCTTGCTTCATTCCTCTTCTCTCCATAGCATACCTCCACCTCTCCAGGCTCTCTTCCACCTACTCTCACTACAAAACACAAAGTCGTCTGTGGACGTCATAGTCCAGGTCGGCTCCTGTCTGACCTCATCTGTCAGCCAAATCATCACCACTGCAAACAAGAAGGGGCTCAGATCTGATCCCTAATGTAATCCCACCCCCACCCTGAACCCATGTGTCACTCCTACTGCACACCTCACCACTGTCTCTCTGTCCTCATACATGTCCTGCACCACCCTCACATACTTCTCTGCCACTCCACTCCACTTTTAAAATTATTCTGCAGAGGGCAGTAACGAGCACAGCGGCGACTAATTTCCCGGGGAAAAAAGCACAAAAGAAGAAAGAGCCTACCACGCAGGCGCAGGCTCGTATTATAAAGTTACATTTCCGAGGGACAGAAATCAATAAGAGGGAAGTAGTTGCTTGTGTTAGCCATTTCCGTCATTCTGACTGGGTCAGATAACGGTACATTTTAAAGAAAAAAGCGCGAATCACAGGCTAAAGCGGAAAGTCGTTTCTTACTGCACACATATTTGGATATAAAGTGTTCTTTGGCTGTCTACAAACTCCTGACACTAGAGTGATGCAACATGGCAGCAACGGCTGTCAAGAGGTGTTTTCTTTCAGCATCAAGGACTCAAAGTTGGTGTCAGAGCCGAGGACTTAACTCCTTAGGTGAGAGGACAGTCAGTCGTGTGTCCTCGGTTGTGATATGTAACCATGGGGGCGCAGGAGGAAACACAAGCCTGGACAGGAGAGCTCTAGCTGGGGAGGGAAGAAGAAGTGGTCGGAGCAGCAGCAGCAGCGGGTCTTCTTTGCTCAAGTCCGTGTCGGTGGGTTTGGGGCTCTGTGGTGCGGCGCTTCTGGACGCTCAAAAAGACGAAAAGGGGGACAAAGGAGTGCCGATATCCTGTGGGTTTCTTGGACACATCCTGCCCTCAGCTCAGTGTGCTTCTCCCTTTAAACCCGACAGCCCCCGGTTTAAGTACAACTTTATTGCAGATGTGGTGGAAAAATCCACTCCAGCTGTGGTGTACATTGAAATCGTGGGCAGGTGAGTTGACCGGAGAGGTGCCATATGGAAGCAGTATAAATGTCAGTTTGTTTTCTGTGAGACTTATTCAGTTATGTTGCCACATATACTTTGTCATACTGGGTTTCCCAATTTAACAGCTGTGATAGCACAAAGCGAAAGCAAACAAGTAAAGCCCCCTAATCAGTCACATACTCTGATAATGGAACATCTGTTAGGCCTGACCATATAACGAGAAAAGTCCACCAAGAAATAGAGACCACAGTTTGTTATTTTTATTTGTTACCAAATAAATCCAAAGCATTTATGTTGATTGCAAAGGCGCTCGCATTTGTGTACTTATTTTAAGTGAATATCATCATCACCTATTATACCTTAGCACTGGATAGTCTTTTTTAAATCAGTAACTGGAATCAGTTGGTTTCTGACACAGTCCCCACTTTCACTGGCTCGTGGTGTCATGATAAGGTTTGGCTTTGAGTGTGTTTTACTAAAGCAGATTGCTAAAGCTGGGCCTTTTTTTCTTTGGCTGCTTTTTCACTCAGTCCAGTCCTTGTACCTGAACATTTTCAGAGGAATGTGGGGTTTTTTTTTGTTTGTTTTTTGTTTGTTAAGCTACGTAACACTGACCTATTAATCATTAAAACACAAAAAGGCACCTAACTGAAGGGATGAACCAGTGTTGTCTACACATAACAGACAACTTGGCAAAGAACCAATTTTAAATTGTATCTTTAGGCACTTTGTTACTAGCAGCCTGTTGCAAGAAAACACAATTTGTTCTCATTTCTTAAGTTGAATCTATGAAAAATGCCAAAGATAACACAGTTTGACAGGCATAAAATAGTATTTTTGCACCAACAAGGTGATTCCTAAAGAGCCATCAGCTGAAAACTTGGCATATCTCGGCATGGTGTGTGCAGTGTGTCCTTTAAAAATTTTGAGTAAACTGGACAAGTGGACAATGAAGTGTCAGGCCTAAAATACTATCTGTAGCTGATGAACAGTATCTAAAAGTAATTTCCTTAAGAAATGCCAAAATTATCTGGCCCTTCAGTTGTACTGTGTACTGTGTTTTCCTGTCAAGGATAAACTAACCCTGATGATGCATGTTGCTTCCAGGCTGAACAACAACAACAACTGCATTTACTTCTTTTCAGACACCCGTTCTCAGGAAGAGAGGTCCCAGTTTCAAATGGCTCCGGTTTTATCATCAGCAGTGATGGTCTCATCGTCACCAATGCCCACGTTGTAGCCAACAAGCGAGGTGTCCGTGTGAAACTCACCAATGGAGAGATGTACAGCGCCACTGTGCAGGATGTCGACCCCGTGGCCGATATCGCCACCATCAGAATCTCTGCAAAGGTGAGCAAGAAAATAGGGGCTAATCTCTGTTAAAGGAACTATGTGACTGTTTGAAAAGACAGACAGAGAAGCATAGAGCTTTATTTGAACTGCTCTTTCTCTCCCCTGACATGCAGAATCCCTTACCCACGCTCACACTTGGCCAGTCGTCTGACGTTCGACAAGGAGAGTTTGTGGTGGCCATGGGAAGCCCGTTTGCATTACGAAACACAATCACATCGGGGATTGTCAGCTCAGTACAGAGAGACAGTAAGGAGCTGGGCCTGTCCAACTCCAACATGGAGTACATACAGACAGATGCAACCATTGATGTGAGTACCTTTGCAATAATAATTGATTTTATCTTCTGTGAGATTTTCTTAAGAATATGCTTAAAATAATGAATGACAGTGTAGTAATGGATCAGGAAAAGTATTTCTTATGACTCAAATGTCTGCTATTATGTTTCTAAATGCCACACTTGACTGTTTGTTTTGCAGTTTGGAAATTCTGGAGGTCCCCTCATTAATTTGGTGAGTCATAAATCCTGTTTAAGTGTCTCACACACACAAACACACACACACACACATGCTCTTTGTGGCAAAATACAGTGGGAAAAGTGTTGTTCTGCAGCCTCTGAGCCATTGATCCTTTATTGTCAGGTTGTTTGCGGATGTATTATTCTAGCCTGTTGAAGTGTTTATTACATTCATACAATATGCAGTGCTGGAATTAGAGCCTTCTCCACTAACTGGTCGCAAAAATGTGACCTAACTTCAGTTACAAGTATATACAAACACATTATGCTTAGACTAACACTACAGTAACAGTTTACTGAACACACCCGTTAAACGCTCAGTGTGCTGCTGAAAGAAGCGATCCTTTGGCCTAATAACTCCGAACTCTGACCCAATCAGCCTTTACATGAAAAGTAGACCATTCTCCTCACAGAGCTGCTTCAGCTCAGCCACATTTTCAGGATGTTTGGTCTGAACTGCTCTCTTGAGGTCATCGTACAGCATCTGTTTTGAAGTCATAGCATATTAGATGTACTTTAGTGTTTAGTCTCAAATCTGCAGCTCCAGAGGCCATCTCCAGTGGCTCCGTGTGACTTTGACTAGATGAATATGAACATTGTCCTCTTAATTTTGTTGATCCTCAATAGTTAGCATGGATGCAGACATATAAAATGGCTCATCTTTTGTGGCTCTATGGTGAGTTTTTTTTTGAGTCACAAATTGCTTAAAAATGGCTCTTTTGAGTAAAGGTTGCTGACCCCTGGTTAAGGGCCACTGTACCCTGAAAACTGAGCTTTAGCCATCCTGATATCTTTATAAACTTGAAAAGTCACTTGAAATACTCCATGTATGTTTCAATAATACAGTAATTTGTGCATTATTAGTTAAAATGTGTTGCTTTTGTTCCTAACTATAACTGAAGAGCTAACCATATTTTAAGATACATTTATTCATATTTGCACATAATTAGTAAAGGCTTTACTTATTTTTTCTTCCCACTGTAGAGTGTTTTATTTGTATGTGAACAAAATGTCAGCACTGTCAACACAATTTGTTAAGAGTGTGGGGATGATGTGCGATCAGTGTAACCCTTAAAATGTAGTTTTGTGTGTCCAAATGGCCAAGTCATCTCTGTCAATAATGCTCTGGGTGTTTATTGACTAAGTTTGCATTTAATGGACTGGCAGCCAAAGCACAACACCCTGTTTGATCTGATCTCAAACTTTACTATGTCTGTGTGCCTTATCTCTCCTTTTATTAGGATGGTGAAGTCATCGGTATAAACACCATGAAGGTTACAGCTGGGATCTCCTTTGCAATTCCATCTGATCGCGTGAGGCTTTTTCTTGACAAAGCAGCAAAAAGAAAAAGTAAGCAAAAAGGCCAAGAATCCAAAGCTACATATCACACCTCTTTGTAGCTTTCTACTTGACGTTAATATAAAAATGTGTGAAAACCACACCCTCTCTCATTAAATATCCACATTTATTCTCACTTCTCTAAGGCTCCTGGTTTCGTGAGGCAGAGACGAAGCAGCGGTACATTGGTGTTATGATGCTGACGCTGACGCCGAGGTAAACGCCTCCATTTAGTGTTAAAGCAGCAGTGCACGGTTTTATCTAAAACCAGGATTTTGCTGTGTTTCATTAGGATCATTGCCGAGTTGAGGTTGAGAGACTCATCCTTTCCAGATGTGACTCACGGCATCCTGATTCACAGAGTCATCACGGGCTCCCCGGCCAGCAGGTAAGCAGAGTGAGCCATGGCATTTGTAAACAATGAAGGATGCTTCTTGCTCTGCAAGTGGAAATGCTGAATTGAGGTCATTTTGATCTAATGCATGTATTTGTGACTGTAATTAGGTTACAGGTACATGTGGGATGTCTGAGTATAGTGACATAGTGTACGCTGAGAATAATTTTAACTTTACAGTCATTATTGCTGTATTAAGGGGAATTTATATATTCTTAAACCATTATGTTTGTGTTTTTAAAGTCCTTTTTAGTCTAGTATAAAATCCCTTTTTATACAAGTTGGCCAGCTCTTACAGTTACAGTATGATACTTTACAACACTGGGCCTAATGCATATGCAAAGAATTTTTTTTTTTAAACTGTTACTTCAACATGGTCTCACACAAAATGCATTTAATTTTCTGAAGGAAACCTCTAATGCCATTTGAAACTTGGACATTGTTGATAAAGCAGACAAAATATTCAGCATTCCTGGATCGTTGGTAAATGAGTGCTGTTGTACTTGTTTCAGAGCCGGCATGCAAGCAGGAGACATTGTGCTGGAGATAAACGGGGTCAAGGTGAACACCTCGGAGGAGATCTACCAGGCTGTCCGCAGTAGCGACAAAATCACTATGCAGGTGCAGAGAGGACAAGAGTTGCTTCGACTGCATGTAACTCCTGAGTACATAGAGTGACGCTAACTCCAATATTTAATTTCATGTTAGCCTGATGGACAGACGAGATGGTTAGTTCTCGTTGAAGAGAAAACTGTGAAACCTTGTGGTGACTGTGGTCAAATGAAAGTCTGTTTGCGTTGAATAAAAGCTTAATAAATGAATTGGATTTTAATTGTTTGCTTATATTCTCCAGTATTTTATTACATCTGCAGCAAGGGTCAGCTTAAAGGAAAAGTGTAGGCTTTTTTAGCTATATTTTGAGTATAATGTTACCCGTTTAAAACTACACTGGAGCAACCACTGGTGCAGTCTGCTGATAACCAACAACATGCTGTCATTAATCATTAAAATGATGGATGATCAGTCCAGTATTAATTCCCGATGTTCTGTGTGTGAATTCTACCTCTTTTTCATTACTTACTGCCCAGAAGAGCATCCAGAATTGTGTGTCTTGTAACAATTTCCAAAATGCATTATTTGTACAATAAAACTTCATGGAGCCTGAAACGGTGCACTTTATTAAAGCCATTTAATGTTGTTAGGACAGCAAAAGGAAGCAAGAGAGACCAAACACTATGGCAAAGATCAATGGTATTAAACTGACCATTACATGAGCACAGAAGTCACAAATGTTACTATGATGACAGCGGGTAACATACAAATTGATGATATCGCACTTATTTAAACCGCTTTGAGTTTGTCACACAGAGTAAAGACCAAACAAAAAAATACATGAATTCCATTCATGAATGAGAAAAATGCCAATCCTGCATGAGAAGTAAACGTGGAGGTTATTCAGATTTCATTGAGTGCTGTGAAGCCATAATGAGTAAAATAAAATTTCCCTGGTATATGTACAGTAACACACACGCTTACAGTAAAGTAATAAAGTGACATGTACTGGACTGCTACACAATTTAATGTATTAACCTCAAAGACTGATAGCTGATAAATTGAGATAACATTCAAACCACCTTAGGTTTAAACAATATATTCATACTTCTGGACTAAAGACATCTTATTAGGTACGAGTACTACAACATACAAGTATGGGAGGAAAAATACAATTGTTCAAACCCCATTAAAACTACTTTAAAAAGGCTTAATATATATTGCTGGTAATATTTTTCTTAAGAAAATATAAATTGTGCGACTGAAGCTTACAATACACTGCTGGCAGTAGCGCCAGGTTTTGTGGTGACCGGCTGGGAATGGGGGTCATCCGTCAAGGCGCCATGTGCTGAGAGACTCCCGAGAAGAGAGGAAAAAAAAAAACAAGAAAGGACAGCTGGACATCACAGGATGCCTGAATCCCTTGCGCTAAAACCCAATTGCTGCTATGGTGTTTGTCACGGTGGAATGCTGCAAATATCACAAGATGTGCACAAACAGCAGCCAAACTATAATAAACTCATACAGATACATAAATAAGGGGGGTGGGAGGTCTTGGAAGGGGATTGACAATGTGAGGAACAAATTGTAGTGTCCAGTCTAGTCCAGCAGTGAGCAGGCTAAGTATTGACTCAGTTGATGTGGTCCAGAGCACGCAGCAGCTCCTCCCCCTGCAGCAAGTACTGACGACCCTGTAAGGGCGCGTTCACCTCGCAGTCGTAGCGGGTGAGCTGCGGCAGGGTGAAGGGGGAATCAGTGCCCTCTGAAGTGCTGCCAAGAAGGCGACTCGCCAAATCTAAGACAGGAAAAGATCCAGTTAAATCTCTGCTGATGTTTAGTTTCAAGCAAGACCGTTAACACATTTACAAAAATTGTTTTATTTATATTTTTCACCTGTGGGCAGCAGAAGTATGGTCCTAGTTATACCAGACTCTGAAGCCTTCAGCTTTTTGCCCTTCTCAACTTGCTCCTGGAGCAAAGTTCCCTGAGAAAAAAAAATAAATAAAAATAAAAATCAAATATTCAAACTCTCCCTTCCAGAAGACAAACTCTACAAACCATGTTTATATGCTGAGGACTTACCTGTCCAATAATCTCCTTTAGATCATTCATTTTTCTTTTGCGCTGCACGTTCTGAGCTGCAAGAGTCCTGAGGGACACATCTTTCTCCAACTGTGGGGCCCTGCAACACAGGAAAAGCAGACCTTAGCTAGCACCCAAAAAGGCAATATAAATGTGATCTGCCAAAAAATGTTTGAAGATGTTACCTGTTTGCCAAATTGGTGGAAGGATGAGGAGCATCTACAGGCTCTACAGGTGGTGCTGGGGAAGCTGTGCGACTGCCTGGCCCGCTGAAGGGGGAGCTGGGATAGCTGTGGACCTCCTTGGTCATGTGGACTGGAGAACTCTCAAGGGACTTGACTGATCCACAAGACAAAGGCTCTTCTGGGGTGAGGCTTTGCAGCTGGAAGTCATCATCCATGGGGATGTAAGGAGCCAACATCTCCAGATCCAAGTCTTCCATTTCCTTAAGAGGAAAAAACAGTCAAATGAATCAGAATACAGAACTTGGGTGTGTATCTGATTAATGATGAACTTAAAATGTGCAGTATTTCCTGGCTTTATTACCTGTGTGTTGAAGGGGGTTTTGGGCTCTGTATCAATAGCAAACAGCTTCTCTACCAAGTCTAGTTTGAAGTCTGAGTTCATATCTGAATCCATGGGGAAACAGAAGTTCAATGGACTGCCAGGCTAAAGCAAAGAGAAGTCAAAGGTCATTTATTTTCAAACAGATATTGTTGAGTAGTTAAAAATATTTATCATCAATGCCTAATGTTGACAATAATTTAATAGTAAGTCTGTTTTACCTCTGGGGGACTGTGGCTGGTCGTTGTAGTGGACTGGGCTGGAGCATAGCTCTCAGACTTTGAATCCTCAGAGTTTGTGCTTGACACATTCAGAGGCTCGCTGGGTGGCAGAGGGGAAAGAGGCAGAACCAGCTTGTCACTTGTGGAGGGAAGCATTACATCATTGTAGAGAGGGGCATCCTTCAGCAGATGGACATCTGATTCTGTACCTGAGGGAAGAAGGTCAGACTGGTTTCATTTAACAGGACACTAACTCTGAGTTGGGCTGTGGAGAAGTTTAAGTATGTTTAGTAGGGCACTAACCAGGGCAGCTAAAGTTCAAGGTGATGATTGTGTCTCCAGCAGCTGGTGCCAGCAGGGTGAGGGCCTCAGGTTGCTCCTTTAGGTGATCATACAGGCTAGATGTCAGCTGGCTCTCTGCCACCTGGGTGAAGAGTTTGAGTACATTCATCTTTGGGCCCTTCACCTCGTCCTCGTCCTCGTCCTCCTCCTCCTCCTCCTCCTCCTCCTCCTCCACCACCAGGACTTCACCCTTGTCTTCCTCCTGCTGTTCCTCTTTTACTGGCTTCACATCTGCGGTCTGCTCTAGAGACAAGATCAGTTTCTCCTCCTGGATGCCACTGTAGCAGAGGAAGGATAGGCTGGAGTTATGCAGCTGTAAAATTACTACTAGTCTTTTGTAAAATATCCACAAGAAGAATGTTTGTTTGTCACTAAAGAAGAAAAAACTGAACGGTGAGGATTAGGGTGTTTCCTCTGAAAAAAACAATTAAAGAGCCTTCAAAGTACCTGAGCACAAAGTTGACACAGACAACACACTGTGGCTGGGAGTTCTTGTTGTTGTAAATGACAGTGGCTTGTGTTTCCACCCACACAAAGCCCCCTCTCTTAGCCAACATTCGGTACTGGCCTGTGGAGACCTGGCCCTTTGCAAACACTAAGAAGAACAACAAAAAAAATAAATAAATAAAATTTAAAAAATCAATTACAAATTGAGCAAAAATAACAGCCAACATCTGTTCTACACTTTAAAATCATTGCACGTTTATGTTTAAGTTCCATACACTTTTTTTGTTTATGCTTACAGTTATGGTGAGTCTTGGTAAGATGGTCCGAGTCCAGAGCATGATAGTACTCGTACACAGAACGATTCAACAGGTCCTCTGGATCATAACCCATGAGCTCAGTGATCCTAGAGAAACAAAAGATTTTATTTTTTTTTTAGATTAACCTGCTGTAGTACCTACACTGAGCACTAGGTGGCTCTGTGTCTATACACTAGAGAGCCTTGTCTGAGAATGGCAATGGCAAGAACAACATAAGTTTAAGAAGCCACTTTATATTTGATCTTTGTGTAAGCTCTTAAGTATATAAGATTCACTCCGATTGGCAAACTAACCTCTCGTCACAGTATGTGAACTTCATGTCCATCGTGTGGCGGCTGAGAAAGGTCTTGGTGTCCAGAGGGACCTCAATGTTGGAGGGGTGTGGGATGGGGTCACAGATCAAAACCAGGTAGGGGACAGGTGGCTCCTTTTGTCCATTGCTGCTCTCCAAAGCTTGGCCGTCATAAACACGCACATGACCTGTGCAGTGAAGCACCTACAGACGGAGAACAGTTATCATTTAGAGACCTCAATGCAAAAAATATATTAATATATTGAACCAAATGAATCACTGTGTTTTGGCCACGTGTACTGCAGTTGTGTGATGGTTAAAGGAGGTATTTTTGCATTTTGTGTGATCACAACTAATCAATTTCTTTTTCTTTTTTTTTTTTTTACATTTAGTGTTAGTAAAGTTTTAAGTCCAATGAGATAAGCATTTAATAAAGAGCTTTACAAACAAGTCTGAACAAATAATTAATATTCAATACTGATCATCATTAAAATAAATCATCTGCCCTCATGTTTACTCAATGCTTTTGATCATTCTGATACAGTCCATGAAAGATGGAAAATTTCCATATGCAAATATAAATACAGAAAATAATTGTCAGATGGTTTATTGTTAAATTAAGAGTGACATGACTCTCCATTTCCTTCGCACATGAACTTACTAACATCCTCTGCCATAACTCATTGTGGTTTGTATCATTCCCTTTTATAGATACAAACTGGTTTTCTAACACTTCTTCAGTCCAACATATTAATTGCAAGCTACATGGACCTTATTCTCTCTTATTCATCAGCACATACAAAAATTACTTCACGTGGCCAGCTGTTTACTACTCTTGTTTTCATCCCCCCTCCCCGTTCTTTAGCCCACAATAGCTGTCATCACAAGGATTTAATATTGCCAGCAGTACAGTGATACAGCTGTCCTGGAATATGACATGCTCTAAAGCCTCAAAGGAGGCTAGGCTTTATTAAAATGTTGTTCTATGAAATGTGATTGACTTGGCCAGCAGCCATAGTGTTGACAAACCGAGATGAACAATACACATGGGAAAATGGTGACGGAAATAAATACATTATCGCTTATGATGGTACTGCTTCTGCAATTACATTTCCTCTCTGATTCCACTATATCCTACCTTCCATGTAGCTGATTTGACGTTGACAGTGCGGCCCCTGCTTGTGAGGGTGCATTTCATCCGGAGAAAGAAGCTCCGCTCTGTATTTGGTTCCTTGGCTTTCTTGGTGCCTGAAATCACAAAATCAGGAATAAAGCCACGGTTTCAAAGGGGGGAAGCACCTTCTTATGTTTTCATTTCACTTATAACTGTCTCCATTTTATGTTGTTATATTTCAGTGTTTTGGTATAATATTTTGGCAACTGCCAACAGTTAATATTTGCATTCAAAAGACATCAGGCTCTAAAATGCATGCAGCGTGGTGAGCTGCAGCACTGCCAGCCGTTACAAGTTCAGATAATATCTGTGTGTAGTGAGTGCAAAGCCAAGCAGAAAAAGCAAATGTGGCCTCAAATTAAATCTACTGATAACTATGTTATGTTCATTTTATGTAACGATGAAGCACTGGGATAAGAAAAATTTGTGATACAATTTGCACCCCAGTGTGAAAGAAAAAGTAAACTACTACCAGCTGACACAAAGCGGGGCTAAAGCGTGTTGTACAAAACAGAAAGTGTGTCAGTGTTAAATAAAAAGGTCACTGAAGTTTACACACACAACTCTGACCTCTTTGATCGCTCTGACCTCAGGAATAGACAGAGGAAATGATAGCTTGTTCTAACAGCCTCTTAGTATGAATGTGCCAGCTCAGGTTGAACTGCACTCCCTGCTGATTGGAGCACTGGTTGACCTAGCACAGTGCTGAGCTTGTTTATCCCTCTCTCTGTCCATTGTAGGTTTCATAATGTGACACTGCTCACCTGTTCTGTGGACCAGCATCTCCCTCAGCTCCTCTTGGTCACAGGGATGTGTGAAGTCAAACACACTGTGTCCAGTCAGGTCAAACTGCAGCAGACAGAGGGAGACAGCAATGCTTAGTAACAGTTAAGAAATATGGAGTCTAACCTTTTTCTATCATTTGCGTTAAAGGTGTCTTAACAGTTAACTTTCGAGCAGTATCAGTACAAAATTAACTGTAGAAAATACTGTACTGTGTAATATAGTGAATATATTATTGTAATTCCTTGGCCTTGAAGTTTGCACTTTTGGCTCCTTGTTCAAACAATCTCATACTCTATGCTCTCCTTTCTAACACACAGCAGGTCAAATCAAACCAACCTGTGCCAGCCCGAGGCATTTGCTGACATTCTCGGAAAGATAGATCATATCTCCATCTTCAGACAGCACCATGAGAAAGCCCTCCAGAGCTTTTAGGTAGGAGCTGTTCAGCTGCATATCAAGCTCTGCATCTTCCTCTGTCACTGTCTCATCTAGAGGTGATAACAGAAGGAGGAGAGGGAGTAAGAGACAGAGTTAAAGAGAAAAAAGCAAAACAAGATGAGGCAAAGGCACTTTAAATATCTAATTTTCCTTTCTTTTTTTCCACCCCCTTTCCGTTTTCCATATCGAAGTTTCCTTAATGTTTCTCTCACACTTTCAACATGTCCTTTCTGTTAAATATTAAGCTTGTTATAAACAAGTAAAATTAATTTTTAAAATCTGGATCTGCACCTGAAACCTTCTGGGGCTCCACGATATAAATAACAGCAGCTGCACAATTCAATTATCATAGTGACTTCACTAGAGTAAAGAAACTTAGATGACTCCAAGCTAAACTACCCAACGTTAGGTAGAATAATATAGATACTGACCAGTGGAGAGCAGTTTTCTCATCCGCAGGTAACTGATGGTGAGTCTCATGACTGAGGCCTTGTCCAGGCTGGAGCTGACACTGTGAGGCAAGGGCAGCTGCTGGGCCAGCTCGTAAAACACCTCCGACTCCTTCCCACGCCGGCATCGTGCTGCATCCCTTGATTTCTCCTTCCTGCGCTCTGAGCTCACTCTGCGGGAGACAGGTAGTGGGTCAGCCACAGCTTGGACACATACTGGGTTTGCTATGCACACTGCTAGACCTGACATCCCTCGTTTCTGACTCAACTGTGTCTACAGAGGCTGGTTAGGCTCTGGAGAAGGCTGCGGCAGCTGGAGTCCGCAACAAGCAACCTCACGGCCAACCCACCGTCTAGACCCCCCGTCAGACTCATTTACATGCATGGCTATCTGCAAGCACCTTATTGGCTGTTGACCAAAAGAAATGGAGTCCTCCCACTCAAAGTGATTGGCTGGGAGGACAGGCATAGATCCCCCTGTCTCTTGGTGCAAAGCCAAGCTACAGTGCGACATCAATCATCGTGACATTTACGAGCCTAGTTCAACAGATCTATGGGGACAAGAGATGACAATACCTGCACCAACACACAGGGAGAACACACAAACACACTGACACAGTGACACACTGCGAGTGACCTTCACCAACCAGGACTAACAAATATCATAGTTTCTCTCATTTCTGTTATTAGCTCATGACTGCTTCTGCTGACACTAACTCCAGTTTCGATCTTGCATTTAACCAGGCAGTAATCCAAGGTCTGGCTAATGGACTCTCAAAACACTGTAAACAAAATCACAGGAGCTGACGGTATTTTAAAATAAATGTCTTTAAAGCAATAAAATTACTAGCACAAGTTACTATAGAAAATTCTTGTCTTGTTTTTGATTTCAGCTGGATGGAGAAACCTTCCACTTTTCTGATTTGGTATTTTATTTGTACTGCTGAGCAATAGAGATGCTTACATGACCACAAACATACAAGGACGGGATAATCTTCATCATAATTGTCAACCAGACTTCTCTGCTTCAACCCAAATGCTTTTAGATGACACTGGAGCAGCATCACAGCAAAATGGATGGCAGTTCAAAAGCCCTTGGCTATGAAATGCACACCTAATTGAAATTGATCTGTTACGCACTTACAGCAATGACCAAGGCCATGTTGTTATTTGAGGCTCTCCAACAAGAAAAGGGGCCAGCTAACTAAAATTAGCCTACTGTATATCAAATCACCTGGCAGGGTTGCAGGATGTGTTTTTTTCCACCTACTACACAATATGTGCAAACTCCTGTATAACATAATTAGTCCTTTGGGGCAAAAGGATTTGCACAAGTCTAGGCAAGGTATTTGTCCCCCAGGAAGTCATGAACCTGGTGCTGACAGTAAGAAAAGGAGTCTGTAAACACCTGAAGATTTTGTACGCAGATGATCGCTTAGGTATCTCCCAACATGGCTGCACAAACAAAAATCTAATGACAGCATACAGCGACCAACCCAGGAAACCCCCCCCCCCCAAAAAACAGCAAATCCGTGTTGGATCACAGCCCAACCACATTTCTATATGATCATTTTCCTTGTTCCTCCATGGGTTACAAAATCAAGGAAATAACTGAAATCTTGAACCCTACAGTGAAGGAGCCTGCAGTTATGTCATTTATGCTGTGGGGGGCGTTTTAATACAAAGTTGTTGTGAGTAATCACCTTCATCCTCTGATGAAATGTTTTGTATCCCGGTGGAGGTTCAAGATCCAAAGCCCCCATGCATCGGATATGAAGGTTCACTGAATAGTTTTAATTTGTCAACCCTTCTTAACTGCGGTAGCTCAGAAATTATATGACAAAGTAGGGCTGCTCGATTATGACAAAGCTCATAATCACAACTATTTTGGCCAATATTGACACCACAAATATTCAACACAATAACTCAATTTTTGAAACATCATGCATTAGTTGTTGCCGGCGTTCTTGAAACCAAAGTCTCCTGAAAGAGCTTTTACTTTGGTTTCACTAATCTTGTTAATCAAAGCCTCTCTTCCTGTCATAGTTTCTCAAGCTGAGCTAAACCTACCACAGCTTGTAAGAGGAGTGAGTTTGGGCTTTTAGAGTGGGTGAAAGTGTGCTGCTGTACTCTAAAGACACAAGTAAAAACAAAACTAGATAACCATTGGAAAAAAGAAGGCAGAAAAATAATGACTATCTTGTTTTATTCATTGCTGGAAGCCATAATGGGTTTAAGGTGGACAAATAAAAAAATAAAAATATTAAAAAAATAAAAATACTATTTTTAATCCAAAGTCTGATCCAGCTACCTGCAGCATCTGTGGAATCACACACCAATGCTCCTGATTAGTAAAAATGTCCTCCACCACTCAAAGTAGTCATCTCTTGTTCAGTAGATTTATCTGTTTGTACTGCTATTATAAGAAGCTCCTTACATTCAGTAACATTGTGTGCTAGTTATTTGATGTTACAGGTTCTTGAATGAAACTGATTTACAAACCGAACCCAAGCACCTGGGACAAGCTATGAGCAAGTAGGCAGCTGTCCACATTTAAAAGCAGGTAAGCCAATGTTAATCCAACACTGCAACCTTTTTAGGTGATTTGAATGTAACATTAAGGTTACTTTCAGTCAATTTCTTTCACATTGCCATCAGAGGAAATTAGTCAGTCAAGATTAATGATGGAGTGCTATCTAACTCAGCCACTTGAAGTTCACTAAGAAATGTTATTTATTTCCAACCACACAGAGTCTTTTCTCAAGCTAAAACCCAGAGAGTATTCAGGATATTAGCGAACAAGTAAGTTAATCATCTTCCAAATGAGCTGCTGGAGTGCACAGGTAGCTGTGGTTATGCTAATGCAAGGTGAGCACAGTGGACAAAGAAAAAGAGAGAAAGAGAAGGAGAGTGGTTCTGTTCAAACAGACAGAGTTTGTAAATGATAAGGTTAACTAGATTTACTGAGTAGACTCCATCTGTTGTATCACTGCAGAGCAGAAAGGACACTGACACTGAACATTTTCCATTAACCTCGCTATATACCAGAAACCACTAACCCTGATAAACATTCACAAAGACAGCAATGACTGCAGCATCAAAACAATCAGAACACAACAATCAGATGAAAAGCCAATGCACATGCATAGTGAAAATAAAACTAAATCAATATTGTGACGAAAAAACAAAACACTGGTCTGTATGTGTAACTGAGATTTTCGGTGGCATATGAACCAAAAATAATCCACTCGAAGATGTTTGTATGTACTGCAAAGATATTTCAATCCAGACAGCAGTTACAGCTACAGACACATGCACATTCACTGTTACTACTGTCAATACCATGGGCAAATATTTACATCTTCTGTAAACCATGTGGGACACAGCCAGGATATCTGGTCATAGTAACAGCAGCTCTGGCTGCAAGTGTAACACAATAATCACCTCCAACCTACTCAATTAGGTCAATTTATCATTGCAAACTAAATGATCACAAATGGTTAACAAGGCTTTATACACAGGACACACATTGAGAAAGTCATTTTGCTGAGCATCTCATCATCTGAAAGCATGACTTTTAAGTATTAGCTTGCACCTGCATACAAATTATTTTCTCTCATAGTGGCGGCACCCTGTTGTATCACGTCTTCATGCAAATCGTGTTCAAATGAAGCCAAGCAGTAATACTACACTACAATACAACAACCCTACTGAATAAAGAGAGCCATCACAAAGGAGGTCATTTACCTAAGGCTCCATTTAACAAAACAGTAGAGTGTCTAAGCCCCTGTGTGCTGCTTATGAAAGTTGCAAAAGCACCAATGATAATGATTTAGAAGAGAGGTAGTACGCTTATCTAAACTTATAGGTCATAAACAAGAGCAGACGGTTTCTAAAGTTTCCCATTTTGACAATAATCTACACCTACTTGCTTTTATACTTTTCTATCCTGCTCAGTTATGACACTTAATTATGAAAACTAAAACTGATGCCATTTGATAACCCGCCTCCACCATTTCCAAGTTTGAAATCAGATTTTATCTTTTACTGGGAACACCCAGTTCACTTGATGTTAAAAAACAAAGGCCATCAGAGAGGCCATCATTATGTAACAGCATTAATGCGCATGATCATGTCTGCCCAGTTGTCGTCTGCTTGCCCCACAGCACTCATTTGTAGTACTGCTCGCTTTACACTTGTTTGTGAATGAGCCCCATTATGTTAGCAAAGAGTATTTGACTTGTGGCCAAGTGGAGTGGAGATTAACAAAAACAAAACAGTCCATAATAAAACTCAGCATGACCAATGCTAGCAGAGTTGCCTGTGCATTTTGTTACTAGGGGCTGTCCTACTTTTTTTAGGCAAACTCAGTGCTGTTCAGTGTGATGCCAAACTATTATATAATACAGTTTGGAGAAACAACACTACCCAATGTAGGGAGAAAGGCAGAGCAGGACTCAAAATAATCCTTTTTAAAGTCAAATTAATAGCTTGCATAATAGCCACATGAAGTAATGTTTTTGAAAATAGCAAAAATACACACACATATCTAAAGTCCTGTGTGTTAAGTTGTGAGTGTGGCATTATCAGCATATCTTAGTGGGTTATTAAAAATTTTGCACATTGCAGGGGATTACAAAAAACAATATTCTGCTAAATAAATAATTAACCATCTGAATAAATAAAAAACATTAAACAGATTGAACATTTGTGCTGATTGTAATAACATACACTCACTGGACACTTTATTAGGTACACCTTACTACCACATGTTTGGACCCACTTTTGTCTTCAGAACTGCCTTAATTCTTAATGGCACAGGCCCACCAAGGTCCATATTGACATGATAGCATCACACAGTTGCTGCAGATTAGTTGGCTGAACATGATGTGAATCTCCCGTTACACCACATCCCAAAGCTGCTCTGTTGAGATCTGGTGACTGTGGAGGCCATTTGAGTACAGTGAACTCATTGTCATCTTTAAGAAACCAGTTTGAGATGACCTGAGCTTTGTGACATGGTGCGTTATCTTGCTGGAAGCAGCCACCAGAAGATGGGTACACTGTGGTCATAAAGGGATGGACATGGTCAGCAACAATACTCAGGTAGGCTGTGGTGTTTAAACAAGGCTCAGATGGTACTAAGGGCCTCAAAGTGTGGCAAGAAAATATTCCCCACACCATTACACCACCACCACCAGCCTGAACCGTTGATATAAGGCAGGATGGATCGATGCTTTTATGTCATTTTCACCAAATTCTAATTTTGCCATCCAAATGTTACAGCAGATGTTGAGACTCATCAGACCAGACAAGACTTTGTCAGTCATCTATTGTTTAATTTTGGCAAGCCTGTGTGAATTGTAGCCTCGGTTTCCTGTTCTTAGCTGACAGGATTGGCACCAGTTGTGGTCTTCTGCTGCTGTAGCCCATCTGCTTCAAGGTTCAACGTGTTGTGTGTTCACAGATGCTCTTCTGCATACCTTGGTTGTAAAAAAATGGTTATTTGAGTTACTGCTGCCTTCCTATCAGTTTGAGGCAGTCTGGCCGTTCTCTGAACTCTGGGATCAACAAGGCATTTTCGACCAAAGAGCTGCCGCTCACTGGATATTTTCTTTTTTTGGATCATTCTTCACAAATCCTAGAGATGGTTGTGCAGGAAAAGCACACCATGTGATTGGCTGATTAGATATTTGCGATAAAGGCAGCTGAACAGGTGTACCTAATAAAGTGGCCGATGAGTGTACTTTTCTTCATATTCTCATTTATTGGTTAATATGTAGTTTGCACTTAAAACTGCTTATCCTCTCTAATCTCCATTAGTCTGTCATGTAATGACACCTGAGCAACTGGTGAAGAAGATCATGAGAGGTAAATTAAAAACTCTAAAGAAAGAGCCATTTCCCCTTAGGTTAAAATGATTTCACCAAGCCCAAGTTAACTCAAATTACATCCATTTGTGCTCTGCTTCTAAACTACTACTAAAGCTGATTACATTTGTTCCATGAACACCCACTGACTCCACTTCATTCTTGATAATAGGAGTCCGTAGTTAGGCTACCTTAACCCATCAGATGTGGACAAATCAACCTCCAACCAATCAAACACTATAAGTAAGTAAAATTTATTTATATAGCACTTTTCAAGACAAGAAACCAGTCACAAAGTCCTTTACAAAGGTATCAATAAAAATCGGCTAGTACAAGGTCAAAATGAGCACATATCCTTTCATCCTTCATTCCCAGTTAAAAAGAGATATAGAAGAATATTAACCCTACTTGGAGTGACTATATGAAATGATAAATTTAAACAGCAGCCTTTCATAAATGTAGTAAGGTCTTGTGGTTTTGACTACAAATACTACGTAACAGGGAATTATCATGCCAGAGCCAAAAAGTATTTAGCCTGTTTTCTCCTTCTGACAAGGATCACTGATTTTACTCTTTGCTCATGTGTGACATGTGGCCTTCCGAACTAAGACTGTCCAATTACGTTACACCAAACCAAAAGGCTATTTGTGTCTTAAAGCTCCCAAAATATATAAGTGGAAAATATAGTGACCAAGATTCATCATTTATACAGCACTTCACAACATAGCCCTAGCAGGTGCTTTCCTATACTTTTCTGTAAAGGGCATTTTTGCTTTAAAACAAACAAACAAACAATCAGGCATCACAATTAAAGCTTAGAAAGCCTAAAGTCCCTGTTTTTTCTATATATAACCTTGTTAAAAAGCCTTTGTTTCTGCTCGGTTTTACATGCCAAATTAATCAGCTATGAAGATTCATAAGAGTCACACACACAGAGTACAGTGATTTAAGTGCTAGATAATAGTGAGCCTTCAACACACATTTGTTTTAGTTATCTAAAACAAAACATAAAAAAACCCACACAAACACACCCCTATGCTCCATATCATCAAGTAACCCAATTTCTCTTTCAAGTTCAGACTAGTCTGCTACTTGAATGCCTCAAGGAAGCCTGGAAATTGCAAGCTTGTGAATCGCTGCACACACATTTGGCCACTCCTATTGACGTCAAGCCCTAGTGATTAAGAGATGAGACAGAAGTAATACTACAAAGGCATCCAAGAAACACCAGCCAGATCTGCATCATACCAGACTGCAACACTGGATTTTTTTTTTTTCATATGTTTACTGAAATCAAACTAGATGTTGACCTTTCACCTAAATTCCAAAACAGCAGAGAATAAATGAAGCCCCTGGACCAACTGAACGTAGTCCACACCAAAACACCCTCACTGAGGCAATTGCTTGAAAATGGAGTGTTAGTTAGCTAATTAAGTTAAAATATCCACAGGCTGACCAGTTTTACAGTTACCTTCCTAGTTACATAAAACCATTTAGGTGCAGGACACTAACAGCCTTGTTAAGAACTCAACGACAGATCAGATGTTCGTTAAAACCACAAGTAAATTATTTTTGAACAGTTTGCACCCCTGTTGAATTGCCAGTGTTTCAAACATTATGTTCTGACTACCAACTGTACACTTTTAGAGACCCTCCTACCATTTTTGTTTTACCTATCAAGCTTTTCACCTCAGTTAACTGCATCCTCTGTACATACTATGACAAATTTTCTTTAAAGACAACAGGATTTCATTGGCCGTATATGCACACACAACAAGCTTTTCATTATTTTCTCTCAAAAGAATGAGATTCTTACTATTTTGCCACCAGCTTACCTGCAAGTTGTTTCCACTTTCATGACCCTGATGACCATCTCTTGTGTTTTCATCTCAAGATTGTCTCTGTTTAGCAGACCTTTTGGTCTTGTGACTTCTGTTACCATTACAACCATCTTTTCCCTCTGTGTGTTTTGTGGTGGAATCTGAGTTTTATGCACAGACATACAAACTCATTACCTGCCTGCATATTTAGGGCATCTAACAATGATAGAAAGGCTCACATCAGTAATCTGCTCGCTGCAGAGTGTGGGCATGCAAGGGCAAGTTATCCTATTCTACAGCCAATACTAATAACCATCTTTTCACTGAAGCACATTAATAAAACCCATGAAGGTCAGCTACATATTACAGTCGATACAGACTGTATGGCTGGATTAAGAGTTTACAACTAATCCCAGTGCAGTTCCAATCAAATTCTTACAAACTTATACATTTTATTTGCAGTGGAAAATTAATGGTCACGCTGGCCAAATTTGAGGGATTTTGTGCATATATAAATTTTGCCGCCCACAACAGAGGTTTTTAGCCACCAGGCCTGTGACAGGAACATATTTAACCACTTTTAAGTGGGGTTTAATTAACACAAGCTTAAATATTGCTTTTTGCATGCAATAATTTCTGTTAAGTAAGGTAACATAGGCTCTTGCTTTATCTGATTATGTGCAGGTCACCCAAAAAGCCCCGTTTGGGGACAGGAAAATCCTCTTCTTCTATCACACCCCTTGTAATAGCCATATCTTGTTATTTTTAACGGAGTAATAAAAGGGCTATTAATAAATTAATTTAAAGAAGCAACTCTCACCTGATTTCCCTCTTCCCAACACACTTTCACTTATTCTGTTGGGGTACACACACCTCCAAATGCTGACTGGTTACCAATCTTATCTCTAAAAACAGTTATTAACCACTAACAAGATATTATAGCACTGTGGTGATGATCACCTTGGGGAAAATAAGTTTTGTGGAACAGTTAATGCAAACTATTAATAGGGCACCATATATGCTCCCAGGCTCTCCAAAATAAGATAATTATTCCTACTTCTCATTTCAAAGTTTAGCAGAAATCCCAAACCAAGGCCAGCTTCAAGAAAGCCTCAAAATTTAAACAGAAACCGCACACCACATTGCTCACATGAGCGCTGGCAGCCTTTCACTGAACGCTGTCAAGGCTGGCACCTAAACTCCAAACAGTACACCACCAGTAATACACTATTAATAGGATATATAACAAGCTAAGTGTCACATTCAAAACAAATGTAAATAACGCTCATGTTGCATGCAGAAAGTCTTAACAATGATCACAAACAAAAACGTAGCTAGCTAGATAAGAAACATTTAACACAGATTTATACAAGATAAAAAGACATACTCAATACAGGTAGATGCCACCAGTTTACGATGGCTACTTGTTGTTAGGTGGACATTTTATTGACAAACTATTTTCTGGATTGACCCACATTTGCAAGCTAGCTGCGTTAGCCGCTTGCTAACAGCTCCGCTAGCCGACACATTTTGTCGAAACAGACCGAAACTAGCACTTAACCTTGAAATAAAGGCCACAGTGTTACAGGAGTAATAATAACCAAACGCCACCAGAAGACAAAAGTTTTCAGTTATCTTCTAAACAACGAGCTGGCCTGATACGTAGCATTAGCTAGCACTGATCTTACCTTTTCTTTTCGGGTACAATTCCTGTGTCCATGTCAGGACGAAAAGACCTGAGTGGAGTCTCTCTATCGGTATAGAGCTGTATTCGGGCCCGTCGAGAAAATGAACCAAAATCCCACGATTTCTTACTGATATTTATCCGTAAATCCTCAGGTGAATTACATAAGAGTTCTCTCTTTGTGTATTTCGTCAAATAAATCAAACTCTCAACCGCTAAACGCAGACACTCCGTCGACTTTGCTTCAGAAATAGTGCCACGCTGGAGAGCTCACTTGCCGAGACAATGTTGCACAGTGAAGGATCACTCCTCCGCGGCTCTGCGGGGACGCGCAGTCACACGCTTTTTTTTTCCACCGAGGACGCGCACAGGAAACCCGAGCGACCCACCAACAAATGACAGATTGCTGTAATTTTCGACTACAGTTACAGTGTGTTTAGTATAGGAGTCCACAACAGCAAAACACAGTGTTTGTTAATAACTATATTTCCTTCTGTGGTGTATAGATAGATGAATGATGATAATTTAGTTATAAAAATACAATTGTTGACAAATGCTGTTCATAAAGAACTATATGTATATATAGTGTTACAGCAAATTGTTATATAGTATTTAATTCTAAACAATAATCTAAAGATAATATGTATAGTTTCTTTTGAACAGAGACTTTTTGCAATTCAACCAAAGAGGTTTAGACCTAAACAAAAATCACCAGTGCTGTAGCATGTTTTTTTTTTTCGACCTTGTGGTTTCTTTATTCAAGCACAATGCAGACAATGTTTTGTAAATGATCAGAAATAAGAAAATGCATAGACTTAAGAGTCATTGCTTTTACAATAAATTTACTGTCGTGTCGTTCCTCGAAGAAATGTTATTTCACAGTGTACATGTTAAACTTTTTTTTTAACTATTTGGGTGAAAAAATCCTCCAGTGCTCAGAACCAAAATTTCAAGGGCAGATGAGGATTTTAGACTCAACTTCACTCTCACTGGCTTGGAGGCGGGTTTTGGTACATTTCCTGTACTGGTATGGAGATTTCTGTCCAGTCAGGCCCCTCCTCCCTCACATCATTTGACAGTAATTCATGTAATCTGAGATTCAGCTGAAAAAGCGGAAGGAAAATGATTTTCCCAACTAACTAAAAACAAACAAACAAACAAACCACTTTTTAACTAACTGAAAATAACTCAGCAGGTAGAAATAACCAAAATAATGCTGTGTACTTTGAAAACCTAACTATAATAACATAATCATAGACTGTACTGTGTAATATTTTCATTTTAATCTTTGGACTTTGCCATGAAAGTATGATGCATGTATATTTACTAGGTCTGGGATTTTCTACTTTACAGCTTGTCAGTCACCTTCACAGTGTATTGTATTCCTGTTGTACTATACCAATGCTGAACTTCTTATATCTTGTTTGACAAATACTGTCCATAATTATGTCATTTCTTTAAGTAGTCTTCAGGAATAGTTCTCCAGGCTTCTTGAAGGACATTCAAAGCTCTTCTTTGGATGTTGGCTGCCTTCTGTTCCATTCTCTGTTCAGATGATCCCACACTGCTTTAATAATGTTGAGGTCCGGGCTCTGGAGAGGTCAATCCATGACTGATAGTGCTCCACTGTGTGTTTTTCTATCCAGGTATGATTTTACTGCACTGACAGTGTGTTTGGGACCATTGTCATTCTGAGAAAAATGAAGCTGTTACCAATCAGAAGCTTTCCAGATGGTATTGCATGGTGGATTAAAATCTTATGGTACTTTTCTGCATTCATAATTCCATCAATTTTGACAAAGATCTCCAACACCACTGGCTGAAATGCAGCCCCAAACCATGACAGAGTCTCCACTGTGTTTTACAGATGGCTGTAGACACTCACTGTTGTACCTCTCTCGTTGTATATGGTGACAACAATTTGAACCAAAAATTTCAAATTTGGATTCATCACTCCATAAGACTGGCTGCTGCTGATTTCCAGTCCAGTTCTTGTGTAATGTGGCATACCTCAGCCTTTTCTCCCTGTTCCCTTCCTTAAGAATGGCTTCTTGACAGCCACCCTTCCACTGAGACCATTTCTGACACCCTGCTAAGTTATGCCAAGTTTTCAGTTAACAGCTCTTTGGGAATCACTTTGTGGGTGCATAAATAATATTTTATACCAGTCAAATTGTGTTATCTTTGACATTTTTCATAGATTCAACTAAAGAAATGGGAACGAATTATGTGTTTGTGACAGGCTGCTAGTAACAAAGTGCCTAAAGGTACAATTTAAAATTGTTTTTTTTTGCTAAGTTGTGTCATGTGTAGACACTTTATATCGAATCCATTATTCATTCACTCCACAATCACACACTGGTGGTGATAAGCTACAACTGTAGCCACAGCTGCCCTGGGGCAGACTGACGGAAATGCGGCTGCCAATCCGCGCCAACGGCCTCTCTGATCACCACCAAACATTTATTCACATTCATAGAAGGTAGGTGCCACCGAGGCAAGGTGGATAAAGTGTCTTGCCCAAGGACACAATGGCAGAATGACTGGGGTGGAGTGGGGTTCAAACCGCCAACCCTCAGGTTATCGGACGACCCGCTCTCCCTCCTGAGCCACTGCCATCCCACAACTGTAATCTTCTGCTCCTTGTCAGCCACCACTGTGTGTGGTTGGTTAGCCAGCAGCTGGTTGTCTGTCTTGAACTTGAAGTCCCACAGGACCTTAGCCCTATTGTTCTCAACCACCTTTGGTGGTGTCTCCCATCAGGACTTGGGAACTTCTAATCCATATGATGTTCCTGAGCACAGATGTTCCTGTACACCAGTTATACTCATCTCACGGCCCACAGACCAAATCCGGCCCGTGATTGGCTGCTGACTGGCCCGTGGCCATTTTTATAATTGCTCAAAATTAAAATAATTCATACAAGTTTTCCCTTTGATCATGTAGCAAATGCTCAATAATTCCTCATAGCTTTCAAAAGGGGAACTACATGTAAGACAAGTCCCCTTAATCATTAGTTTGTACATGGCCCTTTAGGTCCTAATGATTGGGGCTGTGAAGGGAGTGAACAGTTTGCGCAGGTCAAGAATCACTACTGACCTGCCCGGAAAAAGATGTGTCCGCCTGGATTAATATCTTGGCATTGGCAAAAATGAGTGAGGTTAGTAAGCGAAGAAAAGTTGATGTTGAAAACAGACAAGTCAATAACAAATGGACAGATGAGTTTGCCAAATGACAGTTACTGTATGCAAAGTTGCTAATATTAAGCGCCATCACGCGACAAAACATGCTAGCTTCAGTGCAGCTTTCCTGGTTGGTAGCACCAAATGAAAAGACAAGATTGCGGCTTTACGGTGGGCCATCTATGATAGGACGAGAGAGGGGCTTAGCATCACATCTCATATCAGACCACCCCACAGTTAACTCACTACACTGCATCATTCACCAGACGGTGTTGTGTGCCAAACTGTCCGGTGAAATGAAAGGCGCAATGGACATAGTGATCAAAATTGTAAATCACATTCGCTCAACTTCAAGCTTACAGCTTCGGCTTTTCAAATTGCTACTACAGGAGCAAGAAGCTCAATATTCAGACCTAATGCAGCACAATGATGTCAGATGGCTGAGCAGGGGGCGAGTTCTACAGCACTTCTTTGCACTGCGCAAAGAAATCGCAGAATTTCTTTCCAGTCAAAAAACAAAGAAAGCAGAGGAATTCTCAGTTTATGCAAGATCAGGAATCTGTGGCTCTGGTTGCATTTCTATGTGATATCACTAGCCACTTGAACCATCTTAACCTGCAGAGCCAAGGTGGGGATGCAAATGTGGGAGAGCTCTTTCAATAAGTGAGCGCTTTTCAGCCAACATTGGGCATATTCATGGTAGACATAGAGGGAAAAATACTTCACTTTCTACCCTGCATGATGTTCCTACAAATGGGACTATGCTGTCACAAATGGTAACATTGCTGAAAAATCTGTCAGAAAACTTTAGATCACAGTTTCATAACTTCAAAATCCCACAACAACTGCTGCTGTTTGTGCGCAACCTGATCACCGTTGCTGTCACCGGGAGCTGTCCAGCAGAGGCAAAAAACGCGGTGCCTGCTGTCAGTGAGGGCGCTTTCAAACTGGAACTGGTCCAGATGCAGGCCAATGATGTCCTGAGGGCCTTATCCTGAGAGTTCAGAGAGGAGAGACTGTGTGAGTTTTGGGCACACTCTGTCCATCAGTATCGAACTCTAAAGGATTTGCTATATACATTTTGACAATGTTCGGATCCACCTACATATGCGAGTCAGGGTTTTTAGTGATGAATCTAATTAAGGACAAGAAGCGCAATAGACTCACCAACTCACATCTCAACCAGTGCTTGCATATTGCCTTGACATCTCACAAACCAAACTTCAGTAAGCTCTCAAAAGAAATAAGATGTGTTACCTCACATTAAGCAGGTAGTCAATAACTGACAGTGTGTGATACATAAAGTAGTTAACATTTGAGCATCTGATCCCATCCCTGTGTTGCCTGTTTCAGATGTTAACTGAAATATAGCAAAGCAGCTTTTTTTGTTTTGTTTTTAATGAACTATTCTATTTCTGAACTATTCCAACATTTGATGGTTTGCACTGTGCAGCTATGTGTTAGAATCAATACATTTTATATATCTTTCACACTAAAAGAGCTGAAATACATTCATTCTATTCCTAAGAATTGTTAATAATAGTTAATAATAGTTCCAACATTTGTCTGCATGATAGGAAAGGTACCAGCTATGCTGCTGAAGATGGTTCAAAATGTATATTGCTGAATTGCAGTGGAGCTAATAAAATGCATCAGAATATGAGCACGAGCTATCAGCCTTTTTAAAGCTTGCTCATTTTATATGATGAATGTTGTTTATTAACTGGCCCCCAGCCTCTTCTCATTTTCCAAATGTGGCCCTCAGCCAAATCAAGTTGAGTATCCCTGCTGTACACTATCCCAGTCACTTGGTTATGCCTCTCAGCGTATGCTGTCCCAGCTTGCATCTGACATCCTGGTACTATGTGCTGGACTGTCTCTGGGGCACCTTTGGTCAGTCTGTAACTTGGGTCCTGTCAGCTGTGGTAGACTCCTGCCTCTATGGATCTGGTGCTTAGGGCCTGCTCTTGTGCTGCCATGATCAGAGCCTCTGTGCTGTCCTTTAGTCTGGCCTTTTCTAGCCATTAGTAGGATTTTTTGATGTCAGCCATTTCCTCTATCTGTCGATGGTTCATCCCATGCAGGGGCCTGGTCTTCCATGATAGTGCCTCCTCCTGTTCTTCATCACTATCTGTCTTCAGGCACCTGAGGCACTCTTGGAGCAGCTCATCTTGGGGGGCCATGTTCCTGATGTATTTGTGGATGCTCCTTGTTGCATCCTGGATTGTGGCTCTGACACTCACTAATCCTCACCCTCCCTCTTTCTGTTGCTCGTAGAGCCTCAGGGTGCTGGACTTTGGGTGGAGACCTCCATGTATTGTGAGGAGTTTTTGTGTCTTGACATCAGTGGCATCTATCTCCTCTTGTGGCCATCTTATTATTCCAGCTGGGTATCTGATGACCGGTAGGGCGTATGTATTGATGTTTCGGATCTTATTCCTACCATTGAGCTGGCTACTCAGCACCTGTCGTACCTTCTGGAGGTATTTGGCTGTCGCTGATTGTCGTGCATCTTTATTGTGGTTCCCATTGGCCTCTGGGATACCCAGGTACTTGTAGCTGTCCTGTATGTCCACTATTCTGCCCTCTGGCAACTCCACCCCTTCAGTCCGGATCACCTTCCCTCTCTTTGCAACCATCGGCCACACTTATCCTGTCCGAATGACATCCCGATGTCTTCCCTGTAGATCCTGGTGAGGTGGATCAGTAAGTCGATATCTTGCTCGCTCTTGGCATACAGCTTGATGTCATTCATGTACAGGAGGTGGCTGATCGTCACTCCATATCCACTCTTTTCGATGATCTGGCTTAGGGGGTTGAGGCCTATCCAGAACAGCAGTGGCACAGTGCATCACCTTGGTATATTCCGCACTTGATGGTGACTTGTGTGATTGCTTTTGAGTTGGCCTTCAGTGTTATCTTCCACAGTCCCATTGTGTTCCTGATGAACGTTATTAGCACGCTATTAGCCTTGTACAGTGCCAAGCACTCCAGTATCCACGTGTGGGGCATTTAGTTGTAGGCTTTCAAGCCAGGCGGTGCTCAGGTTGGTCTGCCTGGTCTTAGAGTCCTTGTGTACTGCTCTATCAACCAGGAGCTGGTGCTTTGGCCCTTTGGTGTTGTTTCCAATGCCTTGTTGAGCTGTGCCCATGAACTAACTCATGTGCCTATTCAGCTTGGTTGCTATCTATGATGCCTGAGAGGAGATTCTATGTTGTGGAGAGGCAGGTAATTGGCCAGTAATTTGATGGTGTCATACCCTTTTGGGGATCCTTCATGATCAGAATTTTTCTGCCCTGTGCTAGCCAGTCTGGATGAGTACTTGCTGTTTGTAGCCCGATCATTTGTGCTGCCAGGCGTTCATGGAGTGCTGTTAGCTTCTTCAGCCAGTAGGTGTGGATCATGTCAGGTCCTGGTGCTGTCTAGCTCTTCATTCCAGAGACTCGTTGGATGTCTGCTTCCGTGATGTTGACTGGTTCTTGTTCTGGAAGGCTGCTGTGGTCTACTCTTAGGTACACCAGCCATTTATCACTGTTGTTATGTGACACCTCTTTCTCCCAGATGTTCTTCCAGTATTGTTCAGTCTCAGCTCTGGTTGGGTCTCCCTTTGTGTTAATGGTCCCTTGTAGTTGAGAGTACACCCTGGATGACTCTTTGGAGAACAGGCCATTTATCCTCTTGGCCTCTTCTTCTCTGGTATATCTCTTCAGCCTAGTGACCAGAGCTGTGATTGGCAGTTTCTAGAGCAGTTATGGACATCTTATTGTACTTCTTATTCATCCAGGACCTGTCTGTCATGACGGCCTTCTGCACCCGTTAGCCGACTAACATCCTTCCGGGCTTCCCTGATTTTGGCTCCCAGCCTTCTCCATGGGGGCACACACACACACACACACACACACACACACACACACACACACATTATATGTTTTATATAGTGGGTTCAGAAAGTATTCAGATGCCCTTCACTGTTTTCAATCTTGTTATGTTGCAGCCTGATGCTACAATCATTTTAATTAATTTTTTTTCTCATTAATATACACTCAGTATCCTATAATGACAAATTGAAAACAGAATTTTAGGATTTATTTGTAAATTTATTAAAGTCTAGTTAGGTAGGTATAGGTATTGAGACTGAGATGAACTTTTCTTCTATTGCAGGGACTTTGCAGTTAAAATGGCAGCTGCCCTCAGAGAGCATACATCCTCCACCCTGCAATCTATCAACCTCTCAGGCAACTCAATTGAAGACAAAGGTGAGCTTTTTAGATCTTACATCTGATTTATGTATTTGGTTGTGACACAGCTGTGAGCTGTGGGAAAGCTGAAAATCAAAATAACTGCCTTGTATGCCTCCACCAAGCAGTCGTATTTTCAATCCATGTCTGTGCAGACTCATATAATACACTGTATGTAATGGAGACTTTGAAGGAATTTCATTAAAGGTATGAAGTGATTGGCAAGCAAATTTGATTCTGATAGAACGCGAAAGCCTTCATGAGAAATCATTCACAAAAATGGGATAGGATGGACAGACAAACTCACAACAACCTTAGCTGTCACCAGCACAGAGACATAATAAAAGTCAGATAGATATTATAGGTATAAGCCTAAAGTAACTAGGAATAGTAGCAATAAGTGTCAAGTCAGTGGGAGAGAATACACAATATAGCAGCAGAACCGGCTGAACCAAATGGAATGGAGTTATCATTAATGTAATTAACTCTACCTGTGCTTTTTCTGCTTTGAAAATATGTCACATTGAAACATTCACAAACAGTCACATTGAGTTTACATTCATTATATTATATTCACAAGTGCATTAATGTGTTGTGTTTTCACTGCCAGGCATAATAGCTCTCAGTCAGGAGTTGGAGAATCTGGACAAAGGACTCAAGCACCTCTCTCTGTCCAGGGTATCGATGACTGCTAGAGGTAAACACACACTATAAATTTTAGAGTTCACGTGCTGTTTTTTTATCGTAGTTTTATAAACCAGAAGGAGGAGCAGAATGAAGACAGAGTTGGAGTGTATAGAAAGAGGAGGTGAATGCCTAGGACTTAAAAGTGTATCCCTCTTTTAGACAGAAATCATTCAAACTGAATATTTTACTTGCCAAATGTGCTGCTTTTAAGTCACAAGTGAACAAAAGGCACTTGCACCTGACATCCTTCCTCCTCAAAAAAACGCACTTCTTGTCAACATTGTCCATTTTAATACCAAATAATTACAGTTAGTGTGTTAATACACACCTCTCAGATATTAAATGTAATAAATGATGAGTACAATATGGGTAATATTTTTGTACAATACATCCAGATATCTCAGTCCTGCAGATCTCTTCTCGGCTCATCTTTGAATACTGAATAAAGGCAGGATTGCCTATGATATTTTGCCTGCCACCATAAATGTGTTTCACAGGAACTGCAGTTATTCACAGGTTTGCTTTGACATCCAGTTATCCCCATTCATATTATCATTATTTGTGCATAGTGTGATTTTTTTTTTCTAGGTCTTGGCTATCTGGGTCAGGTGTTGTCCTCCAGTCAGAAGTTCTCAGCATCTTTGACGCACCTTGATCTGTCTGGTAACCCCGGCAGCCTGGTTACTGAAGAAGCCACGGTACACTGTGCTCTATGTGTGCTTTTCAGATAATATGGATTGAGGACAGATAATGTGAAGAATACTCTTACACTTCACACTTTTCTTTTGGTTAATGACAACATTCAGTCCAGAGTTTGTAATTCCACGTACAACGTTTTACCAAGTTTTCCAGGATTCATGGGAATACTGGAAAACCTTAAAAACTTAAAAAGGTTAACTCTCCAGCAACACTTGTAGTGTATAGAACAACTTCATTGCTTTACTGAAACATTTCAACTTGTGGCCTTCATGTGGGTAATCATCACTGAAGGCCACAAGCTGCAATGTGTTGTTCAAGCACCAAAGTTTCTCTATGTACTACAAGGGTTGCTGGAATTTTAACCTCTTCAGGCTTTCAACCTCTTCTCCATGCACCATGGAAGCAAGTGAGGACACTTGCTAGACACCTCCCTGATGGTATTACATCATGGATAAGAACATAGACATGTACAGAGCCTAAACGTTTTATACAGTACAGTCCACATATTGGATTCTGATTCCAGACACAGCATTCTTATATCACCAAAAATATCCTGGAAATATTCTGGAAAATATTTTCTTGATAAGAAAATATCACATATACAAAAACATTTATAAAATAGAATGTTTAAGTTATTCTTCATTCAATGAATTTTACAGTTTTGGATTCCTGTCAGTCATAGTGTTTTGCAAAATAAAGCAGATATCAGTACATACAAGTGTGATAAATAAGTACAACATTAATAAGGGCAATCAACATAGTTTAACTGCTAGCCTGAAAGTCCTGAGATCAGTGCTGGGGTGAGCCTTGTACATTTCTGAGTTAACATTGACATGTGAGGATAGCAGTTGTGTATCTCTTGGCAACACTTCAGCTGTCTACTCTCTGCAGCAAGCCATGTTTAAATAACTAAAACATGTACTAAACATTATGGTGCATCTGTGTGTATCTTGCAGTTTCTCTTCAAGTTCTTGTCCAGTACAAACTCTCTGTCTTATCTGGACCTCAGTGAAACCAGCTGCCCTCTGGACACGGTCAGTGAGACACTGTTTTTATAATTGTACACTTCTTTCCTCCATTTCATTGACTTAACCAAAGGGAATAAGTCAGACATTTTGAAGAATCACTTGTCAGGGTTAAAGGTCAAAGGTTAAAGGTTAGCTACGCTAGTGCTTGAACGTTTTCCAAAACATTGACTGTCTTTTAACATTCTTTGGTACAATGGTTTGTTTGAAGAGGGTTTTTGTTAGAGCCCGACTGAAATAGGATTTTTAAGACTGATACTTGGTGATTTAAAAATCTGATATAATGGCCGATATTTTTTTCTTTCAGGCACACAAAACAGACAGACTTCCCTAACATTTGTTATGTGTAGTTATTTATGAAACCTTGTGGCTCCATAGGAGCAGCTGAAAGTAGTTAGTTATTTATGAGTCCTTACTAAGATAATATGACAGTGTAGTTTAAAAATAATCTTGTTTTATTGTCACAACAAGTCATGGGTTACTCGTTTACGCTCTGTCCTACTCTGCCCGATTCACTGGTTGTGGTGACCCAAAGATGTGTTGCCGACAGGGAAGTTGCAGAGTGCCCTCTGGTGGACAATCAACACTCATAGCATGGTTGAAGGGTGTTTCTCCCATCTCTTCTTTACTTTTTAAATTTTCATTTAACTTTATCAGCCATTATAAAGGCTGATACTGATATATTGGCAAATAGCTAATATCAGCTGATATATCAGCCCCACCAATATATTGCTCGGGTCCAAATTGTTCTCTTGTTGGGACCCACTTTTTCTTGAGATCCAGTTCAAAAACATTTATCCTGACATTTGCCTTTAGAATTTGCTTGTATAATTCATAATAAATTTTTTCATCAATGATGGTGAGCCTTCTTGTCCTAGATTCAGCAAAACAGCAAATAAAATTGCATGTTTTACAGATGGAATACAGTTCTTATGTTGGAATGCAGGGTTCTCCTTTCTCCAACTAAAATGTTCTGCTTCAAATTTCACATGCATTGCTGAGTTTTTCTTCTGACCATTGCTAAATGGACTGGTAGTTATACAGCATTTTTCTACTCAGTTTGACCACTCAAAGCACTTTCTTAATACAAGCCTCATTCACCCAATCACACACACATTCATACAATTCTTTGTTTTATGCCTAAGCACCTTGTCTAACATTTGCACACACTCACACTCAGATAGATGCATCGGGAGCAACTTGGGGTTCAGTATCTTTCCCAAGAATAGTTCAACATGCAGACTAGGGGAGCCAGGGATCAAACCACCAATCTTCAGATTAGTAGGCAACCCGCTCTAGTTCCTGAGCCAAAGCTGCCTCGGGGTGGGGGGGTGGGGAGAGGAACATTTCACAAATTTCCATATCATTACTATTGAAGTACTTGGTTCTGCAAAAAAAAAAACAACTGAATAACAAACTGTTCTTCTAGACTTTATGATGGTGACTTTTGGCAAAACTGGAACGAAAAAGAGAAAAAAAAAGCAGTTCACTAGCAGCAAAGCGAACAAACTTTGGTGTTAGCACTGCAGCCATAAAAGTTAACACTATGGAAGAAGTAGATAGTACCCCAGGTACTATATAGACTTAAAGGTGTGTAAAATGGACACCATACTGGTGACAATGAAGTTTTAGTGACAGCTATAGCAGAAATAAAGAAGGAGATAACTGTGCTGAACTGAGGTCAGAAACTGAACTATGAGTAATGACTTAGAAGGTTATAGTTACAGTTCTACTACAGCTATTGATAAATTAAGTGGAGATGACGAAAAAAACTTATCCATTAGCCACCTCTGATAGCTTTATTAGTCTCATGATCTTGGTTTAGGAGTTTGTCCTGCAAAGTTTTATATTTCATTTTCAATGAATTTACCTTTGGCTGAAGGGTAACCACTTCATCCTCAGGCGTTGGTATTCATAATTCAGTTTGTGACACCATTTCAGAGCAGTCTTTATCTGCTTCCTCATTTCTGCTATGGGTGCTGTAATTGCAGCTGGTCTAAAGTTTAAGGCATTTGTGGCTTCCAGTATGGTTTACAGAATGATTACCGTTAGGCACTGTCATGTCCCATGTCAACAGCAGCTTTCTCAGCTATACTCCGAGCAACAAACTAACCCTTATTTTGTACAGCTTCTCCCTTTCGCAGGAGCAGATGTGTATATAAGTAGAAATATGGGAGATGAGTGTTGTGTGGATAAAACAATGAAAGAAAACATTGTTCTTGGTAGGGTGGGCCATAACTTTATAGAATTCCTGTAGAGCCTTTTGTAAGTAAAAGCCTTCCAGAGCATCACACATGTTTTGAAAAAAATTACAGAGGTCCAGACCTTGGTGACCTCATAGCTGGTGGCCATGACTGTAATCATTCTGTATTTTCCACATTACATTTACATTATTATGCATGTATTATTATATCTGTATTATCAGTATTATTACATATACAGCATCCAAACACTTCTGGAAACTGGGTTGTGATAATGGCTACAGATGCCTGTTTGTAAAAACATTATTAATGCACTGCAGGTGTAGTGGGCCCACTGAGACTGATGCTTTCATATTTCACAGATATGCTTGTCCTTCTGTAGATAACCTTCACTCATTGTAACCTTTCCTTTCATGCAGTTATTTGTGTCGCTGTCTGCTGGATGTTGTTACAAACTGGTGCACCTTAACCTGGCCAGGAATCCTTTCAGCCACAGGTCAGCTCCACTGTCCCATGTCTGTAAACTCATTGGTGTTCTGATTCTTAGTTGTTTTGAAAAAGAAAACCTGGAACTTGACTTCCATTTCCATCTTACATTTTGTAGTGTATGCCTGTATATAACACTTCAATAACAGTTTTTAAGGTCTTATTTCTCTGTATTTCTTATTGATCTGGTTCCATGACCACAAGTATTCATTCTGCTAAGTCATTTAGTTAAGCTATTGTGTAATGTAAACATCTAGGCCTATAGAATCCTCCTCAGCCACCACCACAGAAGGTCAGGGACACAAACGCCGCACTGACTTCATACTTGAAAGGGTGTGAATTCATATGTCAGTGGTTATCTCAAATATTAGCAAAAATGCAAAGGTGTTATCTAAACTCATGTTAAAAGGTAAAACATGAGACCGATAAATGTGCTCTTTATTACAGGCGACATTAAATCACATACATAGAACTCCAGTTAAATATGAAATATTTCAAACAGCCAGCAGAGGGCATTCCAAGCCTATACAGCAGCTATATTAGAACAATTTATAAGATCAGTTTAAGGTCCATAACATGCAACTGAACAATATTATGTTGCTGAACTAAGAATCGGGGCTCTTAACAATAACCCCAACAATATCTAAAAATCAGACACAGAGTAAATATGAACATTCAACACAGCACTGCCATATACCAGATCCTAGTCTCATAACATGTCATAACAGCATTATTATAAGTGGCCAGCACTAGCTTTAGCAACATGTGCATTCTGCTAATTAGGATCCTATTAATATGAAGGAAGCAGAACTTTGTTATACTAAAAAAGAAGTGGCTACAACATGTCACCTGATGCTGTTGGACATCAAAATGATTAAAACCTGATGGGAACATCCATACTTAAGATGTGAAAGGCTTACAATCATAGAAAAGAGGAGGACAGTTCCAAAATTAGTGGACAATTTAGGCATCAGCATAAGTAAATAAAAAAGGTAATAAGTGTCACTGTCAGGAAAACCCAAATGCAAAGACACAGAGAGGCAGAGATCAACAGAAAGCAAGATGTTCATTAGGCTGATAAAAGGCAAAAAGATTAATCCAAAATGAAGGCAAACAGAGTCCAAATCACAAAGAAACAGAATCTAGGTAACACAGGGAAACATGCAGGGAAGCAGACAGGCAGGCAACAGTACCACACTACAAGGAATAAGAAGGAGGACTGGAGCAATATACACACACAGGAACACACTGAGGGGTGAAGAGGGAAGTGGGAACTGAGACTAATCAGGGATAAAGAGACAGGGGAAGTACAACTAAAAACAAGACACAGAAGACAAAAGACTACCAAAATAAAATAGGAAGTAGCTAAACACAGAGACAAAGACTTGACAACAAGACACGAGGACACTGGGGAGGCTAGAAAAAACTAAAATACAAGGAATTAACATAATAATAACCAAAATAACATAATAATAAACAAAGACCAAAAAATTCCAAACTCTGGGTCAGGCCCCCAGACCAGAAAGTCACATAATTTCTTTCATCCAGCTGATGCAGCTTTATGACATATTTTATTTGTTGTGTGCTATGTTTGACACAGCCCTGTTACAAATTCTTAGGTCCTTGAAAGAAATATATTTTAAAATTAATATTGTCCAAATGCACTGTGTATATAACCATTCAAACTATTAAAAAGACAATAGGTTAAACTCTCACCGCTGAGAATCAATCATTTTAGATTGATTCCATACAAATGATACTGTGAAAGGGTTACAGTTAGAGTAACAGGACTGAATGGATACATTTCTTTTGATTGGACTTCATTCAAGGTAACAGGGTTTCAAATAAATGCTAATGTTGGCGTTTTCTCAGGAGGCAAGCTGTGGCATGCACTGTTACTGTCAAGGTCAAGGATAAACTTACACGTAGATAAACAAAGAAGGAAAAGTTTGATGTTGATTTGAGTCATCCTGATATCAGTAACAGCTTTGTGTTGTTCAGGGTGAAACACTTCGTCCAATCTCAAGACACTGAAAAATGACAAAAATAGTAGGGAGGACTTATCTTTGGTTTTGCCATGGTGTTAGCAAACACAATATGTGAGGTATTGTAGTTAACATTATTACAAATGTTTTAGTTACCTCTTTTTGGCTGAGTGTGCTGAGTGGCAGCCCAGTCCAGCAGCTCCCCTTGTTCTTTTTTGATTTAAAAAAATTTTTTTTTAATAACTTTATCAAGTCAAGTTTTGCAAGTCTACTCAGAGAATTTTCACCAGCTGATCATGCTCACAGTTCTACTGCCCACAGCAAGGCATGTGATCCTGTAGGAGATACAGAGGAGATAGTGGGATTTCAGTCCTGGAGCTGTTCCAGCAGTCATCATGGAGAATGTGAGGTGCTTAGACAATAATATGGAAGGGTTCTATGAGCTGATTAAGATGAGAGGAAATACAGTGAGTGTACTATGACGTGTTTCATGGAGAGGTTGCCACACTTGCACTTCACGGACCATAGTGTGACTGTACCTGGCTTCAGGACTTTTCAGGGATGTTAATCTGAGAGGTCAGAAGAAAAGTGGGAGATTGCACTGTTTGTGATTGAGAAGTGGTATAATTCTAGACACATTACCATGTAGGAATGTTTCTGTGGCCTGAATGTTGAAATACTAGCTGTGTAATGTGTCCATATTACAACCCCAATTCCAAAAAGGTTGGGACATCTTCTTTGAGCCAAAGCTCATTTAAAATGGACTGAGGAAAAGTGGAACACTGTTCTGTGGTCAGATGAATTGAAATTTGAAATTCTTGTTGCAAAACATGGATGCCGCGTCCTCCAGACTAAAGAGGAGACTGTCCAGCTTGTTATCAGTGCTCAGTTCAAAAGCTTGCATCTCTGATGGTATGGGGGTGCATTAGTGCCTATGGAATTGGCATCTGGAAAGGCGCCATCAGTGCTGAAAGGTATATACAGGTTTTAGAGCAACATATGCTCCCATCCAGATGATGTCTTTTTCAGGGAACCCTTGCATATTTCAGCAAGACTTCATAGTAGAAGAGTCCAGGTGCTGAACTGACCTGCCTGCAGTCCAGACCTTTCACCAACACTTGGTGCATCATGGCGCGCATCAAGACTTACCTGAAATCTGTTGAACAGACTGATCGTTGCACCACTACGGGTGTTTTGCAATCTTTCCCTGCTCTCCGGCACCTGTCCAAATCCAGATACTGTCGCTGGATCCAGCCTGTTGGCCCTCCTGTTTCTTCGGACCTGCCGGCGGAGCCTGCTGGGTGCAGTCCTACAGAGGTGGCATGAATCACAGAAACCTTCACCTGCTGGGACGTGCTCCTGTCTCTACTAGCACGATCATGCTTCAGATGACTCTGTTAAACACCAGATCGCTGCCAAACAAGATTTTCATTTTAAAGACTTTTTCACCTCCTCAGAGCTGGATGTTATATTCTTGACGGAAACTTGGCTTCGACCCGGTGAGTCTGTTCCTTTTTCAGAACTTCTTCCCCCTGATTGTTCATTTCTCAGCTCTCCCCGGACCTCTGGCAAGGGTGGAGGGATAGCTTCAGTATTTAAATCCGACTTTCGCTGTTGGCAACTGTCACCTGTCTTCTACCCCAGCTTCAAAGTGCAGCCCTTGGAACTGAACTCCTCTCCCTCAGTCAGCTGCTCAGCTTATATAACCCCAAAAGAGCACTTAGATCATCAAGCCAGATGCTCTTAGTGCAGTCGAGGTCTCAATTAAAGCACAGAGGGGATCGAGCTTTTGCAGTGGCAGCCCCTAGACTCTGGAATAACCCGCCACAGTCTATACAGTCTTTTAAATCTCATCTGAAAACTCACTTTTTTACCTTGGCTTTTAATTCGAGTTCAGTTTGAGTCCCATCAGGTTTTTTTTCTGTTGTGGTGTCTCTTTCTTTTAGCTTGTTTTTTAGTCCATTTTATTCTATTTGTCTGTTTTTATTTTAGCGATTGATGTTTTTTTTTCTGTTATTTTTAAACTAATTTGTAAAGCACTTTGGTCAGCCTTGTTGCTTTTAAATGTGCTATAGAAATAAAATTGACATTGACAAAAGAAAAGGGGATGCTACACAGTGGCAAGCATGGCCCAGTTCCAACTTTGTTGAGACGTGTTGATGCCATCACATTCAAAATGGCCTTTTTGTTTTTCTTAAAATGGTACATTTTCTCAGTTTAAACATTTCATGTGTTTTCTATGTTCTATTGTGAGTAAAATCTGGGTTTATGAGATTTGCAAATCATTGCATTTTGTTTTTATTTAGATTTTACACAGCGTCCCAACTTTTTTGGAATTGGTGTTGTACTTGCCAAGGGAATTCTGTCCCATCAGTGCTGTTGCTGTTTGAAATCAGTTTGAATCAACACAGTGTTTGGATTCCTCCATCAGCTGACGCAGAGGTCATCCAAATAAATGTGACTATGATGAATGGCTATGGATAATAAATGGATAACCCGGACCACCCTCTACACCACTTACTGGACAGGCAGCCACAAGGACAGATATAAAATCTTTCCTGCCTCATACCACAATACCTGCACTCGTTTGTTAGTTTTAACTTGTTAAGCTCTTTGTTGTATTATATTAGATTTTTATTTAGTGAGTTCTTCACTTTTTTTCTATTTCATATTTATTTGAGGTCCTTCTTTTGTGTAATTTTTTTTTACCTTTCTGAGCTTTTTTTGTTCTGTGATATTGTATTTATTTTATTGAGCTAGATTCTTTTCGTGTTTTGGCTGCTGTAATTTCCCAACATTTGGGACAAATACATTTTTTCTTATTCTGTGGACCTAATCTTAGGTTATCTTATCTTAAAACACACAGTTGTAACAACATATGTATGTTTAAACACAGGACATTTTTATGATAATCATGAAATGTTGATTATGTGATTACTCTGGTGATCTCAGCCACATGCATTCAACAGAAGCAGGGTTAATACTGGAGCAAAGAAAAAAGTTCATCTGTTTATTTGTCAAGGATGTGATCTGAGGTCTCTAATTCCAGTAAGAAATGCTAATGAACCCAGGGACAAACAAATCCAGATAAGATTAAGAGAATTCGATTTTAAAACTGTGTTAAAGAAAAAAAATCATCATCTGACTGTGTTAATTGTTTCTTTGTGTGTGTGTGTGTGTGTGTGTGTGTGTGTGTATACGTGTATAGAAAGGTGCAGGATGTTACGAGGAGCATTCAAGAGTTCTTCAGTCAGAGCTGTGAGCTGAAATATGTGGGCCTATCTGCAACCAAACTACCTCCACAAGCTCTCAGGTGTGTTTATACATTGTCACATGCTACTATCAGAGCCCGACTGATATATTCGCCGATATTGGCATTCATAAATGAAAATTTAATAAGTACAGAAGGCATGGGAGAGACACCCTTCAATTGTGTTTTGAGTGTTGATATTGTATAATTTGTCCACGAGAGGGCACTCTGCAACTTCCCTGTTGACAACACGTGCTAATCCAAGCAGAGTCTGGCAGTAATCCATGACCTGTGAAAATAAAACAAGATTATTTTTAAGATTGTCATATTATGTTAGTAAGGACTCCTAAATAACTGCACATAGTTAGGGAAATACGCAACAAATGTTGGGGAAATCTGTTTATGTTTCATGTGTCTGAAAGAAAATAATACCAACCGATATGTCGGATTTTTAAATCACCAAATATCGGTATTGGTCATAAAAATCCTATATTGGTTGGGCTCTAGTTAATATGAAATGAAAGTTCGCTCTTGGCCATGGGAACTGTAGTTTGACTAAAAAGTCTGACTGAAAATGTCATTACTTAATGAATGAAGACCTGGAATGGGAATTAAAATGCATGTTTTTGTCCACTATATTCTAAATGGGTCACACAGTTAGTTAGTTGTTCACTGTAGTGGAATCTTTTTGCTAATGTTAGCTAGCCCTGACAACCTCAGTTGTTTTTCGTATGAGAAAATTTGTGACTTGGTTAGAGGTTGATGCAGTGTAATGTAGTGATTCCAACTCTCTTATTCCAGTTACTACAATTGAGCTGTTGAGAACTGATAGGCATTTTACGTATAAAGTAAGAGATGTTTTGAAGCACTTTAGGTTCATGTGTACGTAACCTTATGCAAACACAAGGTTATGTTGCTATCAAATTATACTTTCTAAGGAAGTACTAGGTTAAAGAAGTAATCATTTCTTGCCTTCAGGGCATCCTTGTCTGTCCACACTGCCAACGCACATTATACCTTTTTTAAACATATTAACAAGTAGTCTGTGGTTAATGAGCCTGTTTACATTGATATCTTTTGCAATTAGGTTATTACTGCAGGGTTTGGCGACCAACACTCGACTGTTTGCGCTGGAGTTAGACCTCAGTAACTGCGAGGTACGCACTCACATACACACATGCAGAAAGCTACAGTAAGCACATATTTTTATGCCTGTATGTATATCCATATGTGTGTGTGTGTGTGTGTGTGTGTGTGTGTGTGTGTGTGTGTGTGTGTGTGTGTAGCTACGTTCGGCAGGAGCCCAGGTGATACAGGAGCACATCTCTGAAGCTACAGCCATCAGAAGTCTGAATATTTCTGACAACAGTATGCAAATCCACTTCCACACAATATGCACATATGCACAAAACACCTCCAACAGTCATATTAATGCATTACAGTTCAGTCAGGAAATGCTTAAAAAACAAAAAACAAAAATACAAAAAAATCACTTCATGGAAAACATTGCGACAGCATTTTTTGTTTTCAAATAAAAGGAACCTAAATCTGTAGATCGATGTCATTTCCTGTTTCTAAAGACTCTCAGCGGTAGTGTGAATTTTTAACTGAGTTTTAAGATTTTTAAGAGGAGATTCAAATCAAGTGTTTTAACAAAGGACATTTATATTATGTCTATCAAAATATACCAAGAGACATTAAAAATGGAACAATGTAGCATTTTCATATATTTAACAATTCTTGCAGCATTCATTCTGGTGGTCAAGCATGCCAGTCACCTGATCCCAGCTTGCCTGTGACAGTTGTGGCATTAGGGTTAGGGGATTATGGTTAGGGTCTCGTATCAGACTACTGATCGCACCATGCGGACACAGCAACTTGGCTTTGCAAAACTACTCATGTGAAATGAACTACTAACCCTTATTTCATTACTCTTAATTGTTTTGCTGTATTTATTTGTATGTACAAAAACCTTTACATCAGTACTTGACATTAAAATCCCTTTGAACCCTGAAGAAATGCTGGCAAAAAGGACTGAGATATTGTGCAGATCTCTGACTGCCTGTGCTGTGCCAAGCTCTGCATACGTAGTTACACACATAACTAAAGCTGAAGCATTTCTAAAGAAAAGCATGTCTTATAAACAATGCATATATTCTTTGTCTGGTTCATCACTGATAATGTTTAAAAAGTCCTGATTCTGTATATCCTTTGTTTAAAATTTGCACTGCTGAGAGTAGTAGAGAAATAGGAAATGGCACTGACCTGTCACCTGGGACTTGGGTTCCATCAAAAACGGCAAACACTATCCTTACCTTTTCTGTAAAGTCGTTGTGCTTTCTGAAATGGCATGTTTTCAGGATTGCTATTGGCTTTTTGGTTTTGTTGCGTTTTGGAAAATGTGATTGTGTTTTCTGAAACACTGCTATTGTGCTTTTCTTTTTGCTGTTCTGTTTTGTACCTCAGAGACACTCCAGTGATAGTGTGCCTAATTTTGTCAAATGTTAATTTTATGAAAAAAAATTAATCTTTTGGCATGTTATAAAATTTGCCTTCCTGTCCAGAGTTAGATAAGATTGATAGCACTCTCATATCTATAACCTAAATATGAACTACAGCAAGTAGACATATAGCTCATCTTAGCTAGTTGAATAAAAAGAGAATTATTTAAAATACAACTGTTCTCATTTACACCAGGAAGTCTTAATGCTCCCATTCCTCCCCTTTTCACTTGCTCTCTGGCTGCAGGTTTTGAGAATAACATGGTGACACTGGTTCTGTCTGTCGGTCGATGTCAGTCTCTTCGACATCTCGCACTGGGGAGAAACTTTGCCATGAAGTCCAGGTATGATGAAAAAGATTTAGAGGTCCCTTTACTCTACCACCACGTTGTCTCTTGACATCAGTTCATCCAGAATATTAAAAAGGCTTGCAGGTAAAGTAAATAACACTGATTAGCTCATTAGAATGGCCGTTGAAAGTGAGTGGACGCTCTTAGTCAGTGTCAGAAGCAGCAAAAATGGCCAAGCTCATATGTAGTAGTAGAGTCTCACAGCTGGACCATGTGGGAATGGAATAAGATGGCTAGATGAATGATGTGTACATTGTTTACCTGTGGAAGAGATAGCAGTATGATGGACTGCACTCTAATGTTCTGCTGGAAAACCTTGGGTCCTTGCATGCGGATATTATTCAGTACATTCAACCAACCTATTGTTGTAGACCAAGCACACCCAAGGCTGGCAGTGGTCTTTTAGAACGATAACAGCTAGCTAAACAGCAGAAATTGGTCAGGAATGCTTTGAGGAAGTGTTTCAAGGCCTTGACTTGGCCTTCATGTTCCCCAGTTTCAGTCGGATCAAGCGCCTGTGGGATGTGCAATAAAAGCAAGTCCAATCCATTGAGGACCGTCTCACAACTTCCAGGACTACTAATGTCTTGGTCAGAGCTGTTTTGGCTGCACAATGGAAACAAGTAAACGCAAACCAGAAAGATCCCCTAAATGAATTTTTAAAAAAAAGCCTTTTTGTGCAGTTGTTCCTCAGAATAGAAATGTAAAAATGATGGCCGTTACTTTTATAGAATAGCATATCAATGATGCCATTTGAAATGCAGACATTTATGGTTACGCATCTTTAAACTGAGTGACTAAATTGAATGAGATCATTCAGAATTAGATTCATATCATGCAAGTTTACAGGTTTTGCCTGATATGAAATCCGTATCACACGACATCCAATTCAGCAATGTAAAAAAAAGATAAATTAATTAAAGTTAAAGATAAATTAGCAACAGCAACAACTGCAACGCTGCACTTTCAGAATCTGCAACATCATGGATTAAAATAACAGCTTAATGTGTGATTTGGACATATGTAACAATTTCTGTGATATTACATTTACTTTAAACTATGACTGAACACAAACTTAGCTAAGCCTTTGAAACACAAGAGATCCTTGCCATTACAACTCACATCCATCGGTATTTCAGGGTCCACCTGACAGTAACTTTCATCATCAGATGGTAAGTTCAAGGCTTTGTTCAGACAGACTTGGAAAAATTATAACAGGAATGACTACTAATCGGTGGTGTGTGCTCCCGTCTGTGTCCTTACCCAAGTATCATCCCAGCCTTACAGGGGAGGCATCTATGGTTCCAGAAACAGCAGACTTATCCAAGGCAGAGTCAGTGTACAGATGATTTGTCAGCATGTGATTATATGGTTGATCTGTGTATATACACAAACTTTTGCACACACACAGCTAGAGAGAAGTCTGTAGCAAAAATTTCTAATTTAAAACTTAAATATTTATTCATAATGAGCTGTACAAAGGTTATTTAATATAAAAGCCTATAAAGCCTAATTGTCATGAAGTGCTGTGTGACAGTCAGGCTTTGGACCCAATGTGCAGACTCAGGAGACACAGGAGGCAGAGCTGAACTCAAAAGCAGCTTTATTGCAGAAAAGAACCATAAAATAAACTTACAAAACCAGGGCAGGAAACACAGGGTACAGAAATGCAGGGTAGAACCCACAGGGCACGGAAACGCAGGGTACAGGACACTCAGCAAACAGGGGTGACACAACACTGAACAGAACCAAACTGAGGGTTTAAATACACACGAGGTAATCAGGGGAATGGGGCACAGGAGGGTGACGAGACACAGGTGGAACAGATCAGGGAGAACGAGACACAGGAAACAAAACTGAATATAAGACACAGAGACGCACAGCAATCAAAATAAAACAGGAAACACGAAATACTAAACACAGACACGGAGACTTGACTAACATGGGGAGCACGGGAGGAGGCAGGATAAACTGAAAGACAGAAATACTATACTAAAACTATAACATGAACAGAAACCATGTAACGAACAGACACGGGGACACAACTAACATGGGGAACACGGGAGGAGGCAGGATCACAGGAAATCAGGGACTTAATAATAACAGAACTTAACTAAATACACAAGGAATGTAATAAAAATATTCTACTCATAAACCGGAATACAACCTAAAACCACGAAGGTTAAACTGGGAATAG
>VUQI01061943.1:48827-62592 GCA_015106735.1 Paratilapia polleni
ACGAAGGTTAAACTGGGAATAGAAACACCAGAATAAACAAGAACACCAAACACAAAACACCCAGTTAACGCACACTTCTAAATATCAAAAGAAACAAGGACTGAAATATTCATAAACTCAAAACAACCCGGGACCACGGCACAGAAAACTATAACAACCAAACAGAATACAAAACACAAAACTCAAAGCCCTGGGTCAAAGACCCAGGGACCCTGACACTAATAAAGTCCATTTTCTTTAAATCTTTCAAATCAGAATGTCTACTTCAAACTGGTTGCTATTTGTAAACCAGACAGCTTTGCCTGTAATTTAAAGAATGTAAAATATTAAATGCTATTTCTACTGGCCATTTGGGTAACATTGTCCCTTATTCATAAGTTTCTCCTCTTCTTTCTCTCTCCATTCCATGCCTGTCTGATTTGCTGTCAACCAGAGCGCTCACTGATGTTCTTCAACGTATAGCTCAGCTAATCCAGGATGAAGAGTGTGTGAGTGAAACCTTAATTTTACTTTAATGTAATTCATTGGCCCCGCGATAGACTGGCAACCTGTTAGGGGTGTACCCCACCTTTCACCCTGTGACAGCTGGGATAGGCTCTAGCCCTCCTGCGACCCTATAATGGCTGTGACTCAGGAGGTAGAGCAGGTCGTCTACTAATCAGAAGGTCAGTGGTTTGATCCCTGGCTCCCCTAGTCTGCGTGGCAAAGTATCCTTGGGCAAGATAGTGAACCCCAAGTAGTTGCCCCTGATGCGTGAATGTTAGCTAAAAAAAAGTGCTAAAGTATAGATAAAAAGCGCTGTATGAGTGTGTGTGTGACTGGGTGAATGAAGTGTGTAATATAGAGTGCTTTAAGTACTTGAACTGAGTAGAAAAGTGCTATAAAAGTACCAGTCCATAAGTGGTTAAGAAGATTGATGGATGGGTGTAATTCATTGTTAATTTAATGAATTGATATTAGCCCCTTATTTCATACATATTACTTTCAGGCCATGTTTCAAATAACTTTCTCAATGTTAATGTTTATTCCAACACTGGGAAGTTGGACATGAATCCTGCAATTTCTTGAATACATACATTTGTGGGTTTGTGCATCTCTGTTTGTGTGTTTGTTTGTCTGTGTTTGCAGCCTTTGCAGTCTTTGTCAGTGTGTGACTCCAAGCTGAAGACTGGGATGCACATCCTGCTGAGCGCTTTGGGTGGCCCTGCTGCTCTGGTTGAACTAGACATTAGCGGAAACTATATGGGAGACACTGGAGCCAAAATGCTGTCCAAAGCCCTGATGAGTAATACCAGCCTGAGGTGCACATGTACACACACACACACACAGTAGCAAAGGTGTTCAGCACACACAATATTTCAAGCTAGCTTGCTAATCAATTTTCATATAGTTAGTCATGATATTTTGTGAATTACAGAACAACGCCAACCTCATCCTTTAAGGAGCAGAAGAAGCATGACTGTGGAAACTGATGGTTGTAATATCAGTGTAATATTGCTCTCTTTTTGAAGGACTTTAACATGGGACAGAAACAATGTGACTGCCAGAGGATTCCAGGATGTAGCAGATGCCTTGGAGAGGTGATGAATATATATATGTCTATATATATATATATATATATGTGTGTGTGTGTGTGTGTGTGTGTGTGTGTGTGTGTGTGTGTGTGTGTGTGTGTGCGCGTACAGGAGTGAGTGAACTGAACAGTAAAGTAGGCTGAATATTAAAAGTGCTCCCTTGGCTCCAGACCTGGGCAAAATAGCACTTGAATATATTCAAAAAGCTTGAAATAACCCAGGGAGTGCTTGATATAACTGATTTCTCTTCCACACTCGAGGTCATTTCAAGTTCCAGCCAAGGCTGAAATTGAGCGCACCCCAAGTCCTTCAAATATTACAACCCACTTTTGCATTCTCCCATTTTTGAGCAGGTATTACCCCACTAGCTTAACCTCTAAACTGTGCTGCTCAGCCAGCTGGTATTAAGTGCCAAATTCACTCCTGGAGTTCTTTCTCACTCCTGCCAGGGTGAAAAGCTAAAGAGGAGGGAATGAATGCGCAGTTGGCAAATGCAAAGTAAGGTACTGTGTAACTATGCTATGATCTCTTCGTTATCAGCTTAGTATGCAGAAGAAAAAAAAATGTCTGAGTCCCTGAAATTACAGTAGTTAAAATGATTTCAAGTAATCTTCTGCAATATTTTGATATCAACACTTGTCAGCTTAAACCATTTACGTTATACCACATTAGTGATTTTTGGCTCTCTCACACTTGCAGTTCAGTTTATTTGTTCCAGACCATGAAAAAAAAATATGTGCTACCATTGCTCACAAATTTTGTGCATACCTATATATTTAATTATCACTGATAACTTTATATTCAGCAGGTGGATGTAATGATAAAAGCTTTTGAACTGATGCTGAGGTAGCATACACAAGAGTGAGAAATTAAAGTAGAAATCAACATAAAGTGACTTGGTAAGATATTAAGCCAGCACATGCTGCCAGAATCGCTTCAATCCATTGGTTTTCCAAGTCTCCGGAAGTCTGCTAGAGGGATGTAACACCATTCTTTAAAAGATGTGCCTTAATTAGGTGTTTTGATGTTGATGGTGAAGAGCTAGAGAGCTAGCTTAGAGCTGTCTAACACATCAGTCTAAAATCTCCCACAAGTAACCCTGAAAGTCATAACATTTGATTCACATCATTTTAATGCTCATTATACCATTTAGTGACCCTTTTTGCCATATGAGTCAGGGCACTGTCATCCTGAGACCACTCGTATTAGGACAGAAATGCTTCATCACAGGATAAAGTTGATCAATCAGAACAACTTTGTGTTGATTTGTAGCCTTCCCTATGAAGGGACAAGTGGACTGTGCCAACAAAATACCTCCTAAAGCATATAACCTCACTATAGGCATCAAGGGTTGAATTTTTTACTTTAATTTGTCCCCCATCCCTCTGGTTTGTCAGCTTCACATTCATACTATAGACTACCACACAAGAGTTATCTTGGAAGCAGACCACGACACAACTCTTCAGAAATGTTGGCCCAGGTATTTGGAGCCACGCCAGTTTTATTGACGACTTTCACTGCAGCACTGAAATGGAACAATAGCAATCTGTTCAGCTGAACTAAACTAACTCGAACAGGTTGGCTTTAACTTCAAATGATAGGTGGTTCACCCAAAAATTTAAATTCTAAACATAATCAGAGAACATGTCTACACTTTTTTGGTTAAGTTTAAGGGATTTTCATGGACAAAAAATCCCACATTTTCATAAGACATTGATGTTCATACAGAACTGATAGTTCCATGCATCAAGATTTTGTTTGATTTACAGCAGCAGGAAGAGGCAGTTTATCACATTTCTTACAAAACCAAGACCTCTGCAGTAAACAGAGAAAGTTAACAAAGTGCATCTGGAAGAAAAAATAGGTAATTAAACAATACGCAGTTCAAATGTTTGTGCTCTAAATTGTATTCTAATTTAACCCTGATTTTTAGTATTTTTATCTTATTAGTACCCTTTTTTTTTTTTTTACACAAGTTCATCTTAGATACAATTTCTCTCTAAAATGTGCCTTTACAGGCACATAATAGAAATAGCTTCTGATGCTGCCTGAGCTCTCCAAGCAAACAAAGAAAAACATCCTTGAGTAAATCTCCTCTGTCAGCCTTGGGCACAATAAGTGCCAAAGGTGAGAATATTATGTGTTAAAATGAAGAGAAAGTGGGCACAGTTTATAGAAATACACACAGTTTTAACCCAGAAGTGAAAATAATAAGCCTTTAACACATTTAAACCCTCAGCAATGGATGAATCCTTCAATACCTGAGCAGGTCGGCTGATATTAATAGCAATGCATCTTTTCAACAGCCAAGATTGAAAATCAGCAGTTCTAATTCTTATTTCTTTAGGGCATGCAGCTTTGTACTTTTTTTGCCTTTACCCTCTCTATTTTCTATCAATACTTTCCAATTCTCTCCTAAAACCTATTAAAATGTACTTAGATAAGATTTGATGTTATGAACAGAACCTGCTGCTGCTCTTTTAGTCTAAAACACATTCACTTCAGTCTTGCTTTAAACACAAGAAAGAACAAAAATATGGTTAAAAAATAATGAAGAAAATATGACAAAGTGCCTCAGAGGGGATAAATTATCTTACATAATGATAATCAGTGAATCCTGTTTATTCCAATAGGTTCTAGGCTTTGCAGAATTATTAATTCAGTTCTTGAATAGAATAGAGTTTGAGGTAAAGTATTACAAAGATTACAGAACACAAAGTCATCTCCTAAATTTTGCAATATCTATGGGCTAAATGTAATTATAAAAGTTTAGTTCATGCCTTTTGTTATTCCTGCATCTGTTTAAGTGTTTAAAAGTTACTTGTTGACAAATAATTCACATTTAATTCATTCACATGTTAACTGAAACACAGACCCCTTTTAGATTTGCAGTCCTTTCTTTCAGTCTGACAGCATCTGAACATGTCCACTTCATGCCATGTAACTTTTACTGAACCTTATTAGGGTGCACCCAGTAACATTTATGTAGCACTGTCAACATGTCAACACATGATCATAGACGCAGGCACCAGATCACTGCTGGAGTGACCATAAGGATAATTCATGAGCATTCAGAGTGGGCCACTTAACTGAGGGGGTGATGTTCCAGCCGTAAACAAAATATCACATTCCACAGCTGTGATACTGCAGCCTCTGGATGGCAGCAGATCCGGTGAATACTTCCACCTAAGACAATTCACCCCTCCCCGATGGCTAAAGTTGGTTTGGCCCAAACATCTTGGCTTTAGTCATTTTGTCATTTAGCATACAGAAAATTGTGACCATTGTCAACCAGTAACCAAGAAAATGAATCCATCTCCTCCAGCAACAACCTCATTAATTTCCATTGGAGCGACAGCTTTAGCCAAACTAAAAAGCTGGTATTTGCTGTTTCAGAGCTGTAGCACCATCATAATTCACCTTAACTGGCCTCATCACTCATGTTGTGGAGCTATAGTATTTAGCTTGCAAATGCTTCTTGTGAAATAGAGCTCAACAAGTAACAAGTAATGCATTACATTACTTGTTACATTGTAAAAATAGGCAGAATACATGTGACCCAACACTGAAACTCACTTTTTTCTGAATGCTAGGTGTCCCACATCTGACAAGAGCTAAAAGGACAAACCCAGGTCAGTACCGCAGGTAGTGGTAAAAGGCTAACTGGTAATTCTCCCTGCCATGTGTATTTTACTGTATCCACTGAGGATGACGGGACCCCCCCGACTCAATTTCGCTCCAGGCCTTACCCACAACAGAGTGTTGTAAGTTGCATCACTTGAAACGCTTTGTGACTTTGTTGTACTTGTACTGAGAATAACAAAGTTCTGATAGTGTACTGTTCCCCCACTGTGGCCCAATTCCACTGCACCTCTGAAGTGCCTCCACAAAGAAACAATTCACTCTGTTGTTGGTTTAAACAGCCGATTTTCCACTCCATACTGAGCATGTCCTCAGTTCTTGGTCCCTCTGAAAAATCTCCTTTGATGCACCTTGCTTTGCTCCTCTCCCTCCCCTCCTTCAAGTGATTTGATGTAATTTGACTAGGTAGGTGACATCTCTTTTAAGAGAGGGGACAACTTGAAATGTCAGCTTCAGTGTGTTTACACAGAGTAAGGAGAAGAGGCAGGGGTACCAAGGAGGCAAGGCAGTAAACATTTCACTCCTTTTCTCTCCTTCTTTGTGTCTCTGTTTCTCCCTCCTCATTTGTGTTTTCTCCCCCTTTTCTCCTCCAGTCGATTTCTCCCTCTCTCTCTGAGTGTGACCTAGTTTGATCCTGAATGGTTTGGGGCTGTCTGTCTCTGAGATAAACTCATTTGCTCTGGATCATTTAGAGAGCAATGCCATTTCACTCCCCTACCCCCACCACACGCTGCCCCCACTCTCCTCTACCCTCGATGTTATTTGGGGTTGCGAGCAACAGAATGTGTCTGAGTGTGCGCACGTATATGTGTGTGTTCTTTAATCTGTTAAGTGGGGAGAGACATATGGGGAGAAAGGACAGAAAAAGCTCACACACAGAGCTGTCAGAAAATGAAAGGGGATCTCTGGCTTCAGATAAGGTTGTGAAGTGTTTCATATCCAAAGATATCTGTCTCACAAACACAGAGCACTGATAGGCAGATTTATTCACAAAGGTCATGCTGTGCTTAAGCTTGTCTATGTGCTAAAGTGTGTTTGTGTGAGCTGCAGTAATGCAATGAGATTTTAAAGATCCCATCAGACCTGCTTCCCTATTAGAGACACATGTAGGTGCGTGTGTGTGTTTTTGTGTGTGTGCTTTGTTTCTCTGCAGGCTGCTGAAGCTGCCATACTGTAAGAGAAAAGCCGTGGGTTAGATGGCTCTCATCTAGTCTCAGAAGGCTAATTACACTGAGTGCACAGTGATGGAGCTGCCTTGAAATTATTTATGATTCTTCCGTTGTCCCACTTGTTCTCGTCAGCCAAGCCATCATCTGATGTGTCCTCAATTGGCAAATAATTTCTGATCCCCATCCTTCCGTTGTCCTTATTTTCTTTGTTTTCTACTCTTTGAAGAGCAATTAATCAGGCACATTGTATTTATTGTACTTACACACAGAATATCTTCAGTCAGCCATGAAAAGTTTGTCTGTGGGTCGATCTTCGCTAGCTTTGAGAAAGGCTGATGCCAAAATCCTGACATTTAAAATTGATGTTTTACATCATTAAAACAATTTCAGTTGTAAAACTCTGCTGTACTGAGACTGAATTCAATGCAACTTCCCAGCCTCTAGGTTTCGCCTGACAGAGAAAACTCCAACAAAAAATGGACCCTGAAACATTATCAGCATAAAGATCAGTGTGTGTGTATATATTCTTTTTCAAATAATGTCAAATATGTCATGAAGGCCACAAAATAAGCACCTTAAATTGAAGGATTTGAATTAACAGAAGAAAGGATAATGTTCATTCATGCAGCCCCACTATAGCCTGAGTAGAGTGGCGACAGCACTTCCAGGATGGACTGTCTCATTGTAGAAATCCTCTAGTAATTGGTGCAAATATCTTCAAATAAAGCAGACACCAGATCACATCATTGGCATGATAAAGCTGCAGTTCTTTGAATAATTTAATTAAAAAACTCAATTTTACTCAATAAAAATTTAAATGATTGGAAAAAGTCCCACTTTACTATTTCTAATATCCACTTCAAGCCCAAATCTCCATCAAACACAGCATAAATCAGAAGAGTGATTTAAACCCAGGCTGAACAGCATTCTATTTTGTCATTTAGTTCAGAAAATTTGTTGATATAAAAAGTAAAGAAAGTGTGGTATCCAGATATCCACCCCTCACTTGTGACAAAAGACCAAGGTGGCGACAGCTAACAAGTTCGAGTTGAGGATTCAAAGCTGGACTTGACAAGCGGGATAATGTCATGGTGGCTATGTCCATGATTTATATACAGTATTGTTTCTGATGGCCATTAGAAGGCACCTCCACTTGCTGTCAGGCTGTATAGAAGTCTATAAGAACGTGAGTGTAACTCTTACAAGATTTTATATCTCAGTAAGCACTTTCCAGGTAAGTTTTCCAGGTGATCTCAATTGCTAGTTTCAAGACTTATTAAGGACTCAGTCACACCGGCCTAGAGACCGGTCAGCAACTCCCTGGCAACAGCTGGTCACTAAGGAAAAATGTGTATTAGCCAACCACTTGGTGAGTGGTTGCTGGAGGCTGCTGGCTGTCGCTGTGTGAAATTGATTGCAAAGAGGGTGCTGGACCGAAAACCTCCTTACGATTGTTATTGTCACTAGTTGACTGCCGTGGTCACCCGTAGTTTGCATGGAAAATGCAGACTTGTCTGCAAACACTCGCTAGCTAACCACAAGCGGTAGTGAAACTTGATAAAGTGTGAAGCGAACTGGAAACAGAGACCGTTCACCTTCAAAGTAACATTTGTGCCTTACCACTGAAACCAAGATATTCCAAAAGGTGCAGCTTTAATTTTGAAGGCAAACGACCTCTATTTCCAATTTGCATCTTCACAGTTTCACTACTGCTTGGCGAGTAGTTGGCCAGCGTTTGCAGACAAGTTGATGTCTTGCATGCAAACTATGGGAGACCACGGCAATCAGCTAGTAACCAAAGCAGCACCATATAACACTTAGCAATTGAGTTCACAGCAACTGCCCGCAACCTCCAGCAACCACCTGCAGCTGGGACCAGTAGTTGCCAGGCAGTCACCAACCGGTTTCTAGGCCTGTGTGACTGTGACCTAAAACAACACAATGTTCATTTTGTAAACTATGGTCCTATTTACAGTAAAACACTTGATAAAGCAGGGCATATCATTCATGGCATAGGCATCTGTGATTGATATGTTGCTATAGTATGTGCGCTTAGTGTCCTCAATTTCTTAGATCCACCCCTCACTTGTGACAAAACACCAAGTTAGCAAAAGCTAAAAAGTTCAAGTTGAGGCTCCAAAGCTGGACTTCCCAAATGGGATGACATCATGGTGGCTATGTCCATAATTTATATACAGTATGGGGCAATGGATGAGTCCAGCTGTATTATATCAGTTACAGCAGCTTTATGAACATTTCTTTTATCAATGTTTGTTTAATTTACCTCAACAGCAAACATTTACGTGCAGTAGTTGTGATTTAATTGGAGCCATATGGAAAATGTATTTATAGGCATTTAATTCAATTCAATTCAATTCAATTTTATTTGTATAGCGCCAAATCACAACAACAGTCGCCTCAAGGCGCTTTATATTTTAGGGTAAAGACCCTACAATATTAGACAGAAAAGACAGGAAATTTAATATCTACTGTAGTGTTGACACATATATGACATAAATAATTAGGAATTTTGTCTGACTATTGTAATTAATTGCTGTGTTTGTTGACGTACATTGTGGTAAAAATTGCATGTTTAACCTTTGATACTACAATGTTCGCTACAGGAGCAGTGTGCAGTGGAGAGGTTTTGCAGTGTAAAACAGCGGTAGTTACACATAAAATCAGCTTTAATGTGCAACACACCATTTAATTATGCTGATCTTCATAGAGCTCTCTCGATCTGCTTTTTTCTCCCACTCACCTTTCTCTCTCTCTCTCTCCCCCACTCTCCATCTCTGGTACTCTTTTCTGAAGTGCCTAGCTAAAAGGAAAGACGTTTTTAGGCTCTAAGATTATAATCATTTCGTTTTTATTCATCATAATTGCTTGCTGATTGCAGTAATTTCTATGCACTCGTAATTTTAGAAGTCTTTTTAGTGCTTGGTGGCCGCATGCTGCATGCTGTATTTATAGATTTATGTTTATCCTGTGTGTGTTTGTGACTGTCTGTGAGTCAGTTGGTCTTTTCAGAGCTGGTAAATGCAAGAGGGCACACTAATGTTGCTTTTTGTGATTCAGAGTTGGTGGTGGTGTGGGGAGGGCCTTGGGAAAAATAGGTGTTTTTCTAAAGGAAGGATAAAGAAACAGAGGCATTTTTTCATGTTGGCACTCCAGCAGAGAGCAAGTGAGCAACAGACTGCGATATAAGGCGACAGAGAGGCTGTGAGACGGAGGAAAACAAAGTGACTGAGTGTGCCTTAATTGGAGGCGTAAAGAAAAACAGGGTGCAGTAATCTGATGAAGGACTGAAGGATGATAATGAAAGTGTTAAGAGGAAAAAAGACAAAAAGTCATTAAAACATTAAATCAGGAAGACTGAGAAGATAAAGAGAGGAGGAGAAGGAGGAAAGAAATTGTGAGAGAGAGCGAAAGAGAGGCAGTTGTTGTTCCAGTGTCACTCATGGCCTCCCTCGGGAGTGTTTAGACCTTTAAAATCTCCTCTTTTCCAGAGGCCTCTAACACTCCTATCACCCTCTCCCCCCCTTTCTCTTCCCTCCCTCATTTCATTGCTCCACATCCCTCCATCTCCCCCCCACATGAACCCCAACGCTGCTCAGTTTTCTCTCCTCCATCCCCGCCTCACTTTCATTCACTCCTCTCCGTTTTCCTTCCTCCCTTCTGTTCCTTCCTCTGTTTTTCTCTCCCATCGCTACTCTTTTGTTCCCACCAACTCTCAGATCTTCGTATTCTTTTCTCGACTCCCCTCCTGCTTCCCACCTTCCCTCCGACACTGAAGCGGCTATTTATAAATTGACTAACTGTACGTGAGCGTGGCATTCGGGGAGAGAGGCAGGCAGAATGAAAGGAAGTGTGTGAATTGTTTCTTGCTCGTGTGTAAAAACAAAGCACTGCAACAAACTTCAGTTGCTGAATCTGTAACAGTCGCTCATATCCTGTCATACTGCATCGCGTCATGTTAGATTTCAGGCACACAGCCACAGTAGTTTGTAGAAAAACCTGTTTCTTTTAAAGTTCTTGGAGGTCTTGAGCAGTTTTTCTCAAAACATTTGGTTAACACAACCTTAAAAAAGTCTGAGGCAGCTATTCAATCAACTGTGAGTTTCGTGCTCACTTCTTGAAATGGCCTTTTTATGGATGAGTGAACAGCAGCACCAGTCTTCAGTTCTGACTATAACATCATTTCACTGGTTATTGTTACAACTCCCCATTTTCTACAGGACTGTGAATCTGTGTGAGTTCTGCTAGACAGAGATATTTTGATATGAAATTACAAAAAAACTGCACTTTACCGTATATTGCCTTCACAGACAGTTTGAAACTTGACTGTATATAAAAGAGGGACATAACCTCATAGTGAGAAAAGTCAAGCCAATGCAGAAGTGCCTTAAACCTGCATTCTTTCTAATGCCCAGCAGGGAGCTAAAATAACAGGTCTGTGGAAAAATGGCCCTACTGCTCAGTTGATCAGTTACATCATTAATGATTTCAAGTGTTTTGGAATATAGCATGATGTTCATTTTGTCAATGAGAGTCCCATTCAGGCTCAGAAAGCACAATTTACAGTGGGCCTCCATTATGATTGACAGGTCCCTACTGTGAGAGTGGGCAGTGTCCTTGGGTTGTCAGCCAGATTTTCTCCTTTCTCATGATGTCTGGTGTCAAAAAAAATCAAGATTGCAATGGCCAAAATGCTGCAGTTGAGGCCTCAAAAAAGAGAGATGTCACAGTAGCTGTGTCCATTTGTTAGCATAACATTAAGTGGTAAGCCTCTGAGATACCTCTGCTGTCCTGATCATTTTTGATTAACCAAATATGGGGTAGACGGACACTAATGGTATTTGTTAATAGTTTCTCATATTAATGGTTTAAACATAATATTTTCCACAAAGCCACCAGTGATGTTACCTACTATTGATGTTGACCTCAAATTCCTGAACATTATAAGCAGACTTTTAGTGGAGTACTTGTTTTCTATGTGAAGCACAAATCTGTGTTTTTGTGAGTGCTTTTTTTTTTTTAAAATATATATCCATGTTGTGTATCAGAGAGAGATAGTTAAGTGCAGGCCTTGGGCGCAGTGTGTTTCTCTGATGGCTAATACAGCCCACACACTGGAGCGTTTCATATGGGAGAGAAATGGAGCACTTTAGACAGGGATTGTTATTTCAATTTCATTTAAACGCCATGTGGTACAGTAGCAATTTCTCACCACTTGAGTGTCACTTAGATAATAGCATTATATCTGCAGATTTGGGGTGCTCAGCTACCAGGTGATGGAGTGAGAAACGGACAGAAATAGATAGCGCTAAACATGAGTGAAGGTCTGCTGTGGTGCGCTTATGTACACCAGTGAGTTCTCACCCACTTGTTTTTGCATCTAAAAAGTGCTGCTACAGTATGAAGCCTAGGCTATTGATTTAAGAGTATAAATGTTTGATAATTCAGATAAATATTCTACAACTCCAGCAGGAACCAGCGCTGACAAGGAAATCAAGCTGTGTGTTAGATAAACATTGAATCTAATGGATGGAGATGAATTGAAGTGAAAGGTGCAGCTCTCTATAGTTTGTTTGCAGCAACAACAACAAAAAAGATGACTTTGTGTTGAGCTTGGGACAAACAGGAAAGGTCACTGGGTGTCTTAACTCACCACAGATGAAACATGCATGTGGGAGATTTGGAAAGTTGAAGTAAACAAACAAACAGAATCAAGTAGACATGGTCCCGTAGTTCATAAATAAGTGATTTAAAAACTTTTTGGTTGTTGTATTTTTTCTGTTTATGTTGCACTTTTAACTTGAACTAGGAGGCAAAAGCTATGGTCAGTAAGCAGTGAGTCATTAGACAGTGATTTTTGATTTGATAGCATCAGTTTAAGAAGAAAGATGCTCCTGGGTTCGAATCCACTGGCCCCCACCATGCAACCCCGGATTGGTTAAGCCTTTAAGAAGATGGATGGATGGTTTGTTGGTTGGTTGGTTGGTTGGTTGGCTTAATAAATTTGTGAGTTTAGAAAAATGTCTGAGAGAACACAAAAACAAAATGGACATGTACAGTGTTTTGAAAGCAAGTGCAGTGGTGTAACTGAGAGCAGCCTGGCTTAATTTGTTCATTAGCATATCTATTCTGCAGATTTTGTATCCCGCGATATAGTACTCTAGAGTGCTACAGTACACTGGAGCTAAAGGTGTAAAATAATTGTTATGACCACCTTCTAGAAAAAAGAGCCCCAATTTAAATAGTATTGATTATACTGTATGTCCAAACTGAAATGCAATTCTGACTCTGATTTTCATACAGCGCCAATTCACAACAACAGCCGCCTGGCAAATAAATAAAATAAATAAATAAAATTGAACTACAAATTACATGTGTTGTCTTGATACCTCCCACTGAAAATATTGAAAATTGCAAGAAAAAAATGGTCCCATGAATGTTATGTTTTTGGGCTGTAGCTCAATAGGGCCCCATTCTTCCCTCTTTGGAAATTATCCTGTAAAACCCTGCCTTTCTAGTACCATCAAGCTGGCACGTAGCTAGCTTCCAAGTTTGCCAGAAGGCTATATATTTTCTTAAAACCATCTGGCACGAGCCCTGTCAATTTTCCAGTGGTTTAAATCTAACCAAACAGCCAGATAAAATGCCAAATGGAGAAACCAAAATCAAACATTCACAACTGTGCTCTCATAGTTTGCTCTGCTCTTCATATTCTGACCCTGTGCACTGATAGTCATGGCTTGAAAACTGAGCTCTGGTTTTATACTTGCCATAGTTATGTAAATTAATTTCTCTCTTGTGTCCACACACACTGCCTGGCATTTCCTGACCTTTTAATCCGTTATTTTTGGGGCTCTCTGGTGTATGTAAAGATGGAAGGCTGTCGAAAATGAAAAGAAATGTTAGAGACTGCTCCTGTAATTACCCTGTTTGTATTAAAAAATAGCATATTATCCTCATCAGTGACAACTTTTTTAAGAGTTTTATGAGAAAACTTTGTTGACTATTCAGCTGTTTATACAAACTACAGGAAATTGCATTCAGTTTATCTGCCTCTATTCAAACTGCACATAAAAGCAGGTAGATAGAGACACACTTACTGTTGCAAAGTGCTATTCAGCATCTCCGCCTTGCCTGCAGTCAGAACAACAGGTGTGTTTGATGAGGATATTGCCTGATGCTTTTCGTCTGTTCAGAAGTGGTTTTTCTAAGAGATTATTAAGACCAGTTTTGCATCTGCCTTGCTAGAAACAGATTGCTTCTTCCATCCATCCATCTTCTCTTCCCTTCAGGGCTGCACCTTTCTTTTCATCCTCGATCTCTGACCAATCAGTTTTCTGTTACTCTCCTAGTACAAAAAAA
>VUQI01061944.1:13352-26510 GCA_015106735.1 Paratilapia polleni
TAAAATAAAAAAGTGATTTTTTTTTTTTTTTTTTTTTAGCTTGCTAACAGATTCGCTGCTATTGTTCGAAGGCCAAGAAATGCTAAGAAGTTAGCTAAAGCAATCTTATTTGTCAGTTTTTGTTCGAAGTCTGATTAAACGTATGCTATGTAGATCTTATGTCACCGTGCTTTTAGTTTAGCTAAACCAGGCTGTTGAAGGCACTCAGATGTGTTCCTGTGGGTTTCATACACCGTAATACACGGTTGCTTCACACCTTATCCTTACTGTGAAACTACTCCACGTCCAGGGAAACCGGGCAGCCAAACATAACGTTGTTATTTATGAGAGACTTACGAGCGCACTCTGAGTGTTGTCTTAAGTTTTTTGAGACCACAACAGGTTGATTAGCTGGCTGACACTCGTTTATAATTAGCGTCTAAGGTAATTTGTGATCCATGTATAGATCAACGCTAACGTCAAGTGGCTAATAGTTGCTTTTACTCCACCACTAGAAAAAAAAAAAGCGTCTGTGTCGTAGCATGCAGCTGATACGTGTTGCAACAGTTACCTTAGATTACAACCAGTCCAAATGAATTTCCAGTTGTACAACAAGAAGTTTCTTACTTGAGTTTGGGCTAACAAGAATGGCCAGGTTAACCTGTTAGAGGATCCCTGGACCAAAACTGGGTACAGCCACTAAATATCTAATTATTTGTTAAGGTTAGTAATGGTTTGTGTGATAAAGTTTCTAAAGGCAGAGTCCACCTTTAGGTCCTCAGCCCACAGCTGTGCCTATATCCACATCGCCAAATATACAGATAGTCTGATTACTATAAATCAATTCCCAGACAGTTCAGATAGTGTTTTTTTTTCTAGTTGAGCAAGACAGTTTTGCCTGCGTTGGCAAGTCAATGTCATATTTGAGGTGTAATCAGTAGTAAGATGATATTTAAGGCCTGAATGTTGGGTAGTTTCTGTGTTTTATGATTTGTAAACAGGGTGTATGATTGTTTCTATAAAACACTCAAATAGGTTCTAAAACTTGGATTACATACTTCTGATTATTAATGATGGAACTCAAGAGCTGGTTTCCAATCTTAAATCCATTAAATTAAATTTTGCCAGGCTTATCAATTCTTTCTGTGAATGTAGTCCCATTGTATTTTTTTTTAAGTTTTACCAGGCTTTTAAAGTATATCCTTAAAAGTCAAAACTCACAAAGCCAGAATGGTCAAAAACTGAGTAATGCGTGCCTCTAAACCTATGTTCTGTCTTACAGTTTGCAGCAGATGCCATGCATAATTAAAATGCTGTTAATCTTGTTTAAGAGGTTTAACTCAAAAAGAAATTGTTGGTTCATTCAGAAGCAGTTTCAGTGCAGAAACCAAATTCAAAGCCTGTTTGAAATTCAGACCATTGCCCATCATTATTATCTGTGGATGATCGTTTAATTCATAGCAAAGGAGAACAGCACACGTCTCCCATCTTAAGATGTAACCCGACATAAGATAATATTTGGTGCCTGAGTGTCAGGCAGTGTTTGTATGTTTACGATTTGCAAACATGCCTTTTGACATTTTAAAAGTTGGATTACATACTACTCGTGAATAGGAATGCAAATCAAGAACTGGTTCCAGCTATTAAATCCATCAAAATCATATGCCACCAAGCTTATCAGTCCCTGTTATCAGTGCTTTCCTGTTTTCCTGACAGCTCCACAGTGCAAAACAAATGTCAAACTCTGTGCTGTGGCACACCTGAATCACATGCAAGGCTCTTTTTTTTTTTTTTTTCTACCCTGTTTCTACACGGAAAGCCTGACAGCATAATTTATAATGGTGTTGGTGTCAATAAATTATTACTGGTACCCACCCCTACTGATGATTATATAATAAACAAAATAGCTGATTTCTACAATATCGTATGGTCAAATATCAAATGTCTAAATGTTGTTCCTCTTCTGCCATAGTAATAGGAATTTGAATTCTCATAGGAGAATTCATAGAAACAAAATAGATTAATCCTGGTTCCTACATTGGAAGAAGGAGTACAGATTTTGTAGTGATTGTATACAGCCTATAGCATGTGTAGGCCATTAGTGAGGGATGAGGCTGTTGTGGTTTTGTCTAGCAGATATTGTGTGGAATCTATTTGACAGACATGCATGTAAAAGCTTTAATCATCTGTACCACTTGCAGATAAAGCCACTAGTCAGTTGCTTCTGGAGACTGACTGGGAATCCATCCTGCAGATCTGTGATCTTATTCGACAGGGAGACACACAGTGAGTGATTCTGCCTATTCCCCACTAGATTCATATCCCCAGCAGCTGAAGTCAACTGTTAGATCATCATTTTGAAATGAACATAACTGAGAGAGTGCATTTTACCTATTGCATTTATCTCCTTGATTCTGCATTAGACAGTATTTGTGTTTATCCTTGCAGAGCTAAATATGCTATCGGGGCCATTAAAAAGAAGCTGAATGACAAAAATCCACATGTGGCGCTTTACGCACTTGAGGTAAGATATACTTACCTGGTAATGATTAGCTGGAAACCTGTTTAGTTTCCATTTTTTATGTTGGTGTGTTCTCTTGCTGAAGAAAGTAGATGTGCTGTAATGTGCGGTTGGCATATAGAAAAATAAAGTGGTCTCACTCTTCAGGTCCTGGAGTCGGTGGTGAAGAACTGTGGCCAGACAGTGCATGATGAGGTGGCGAGTAAGCAAACCATGGAGGAACTGAAGGATATACTCAAGGTGCCTTTCATTTTATTAAATAACGTTATGCTCCTTCTCTGTTCAGTTTCCATTGTACTCTTCTCAGTGTCATTCAAACATGACCTTTTTTGTCTCTTCACCATGAAGCTTAATTTACTGACAAACGTGGGCCAGAGCAGTTGCTTTTAATTAATCAGTGACGTGTTTAGTTTTTGAAAAGTTAAACAGTAGTGAGATGTACCCACCAAAGATTCTTGGAGACCCTCCTGAAATGTCTTTTTTGCATCACCAAGAGTCCCCAAACCCAAAAGTATTCAGTTTATAGTGATGCTAAAAGTGAGTAAATCTCCAAATCCACATAGTATCCTCATATTCAAGTAGCTGACACTAAATTAACCTTTTTTTAAATATAAACAAGTGGGGAGAAGGTTTATAGAGTGCTTTCATGCTTCTACATGGACATGTTTTGGCTGGAAGCTTTATAACCTTTCCCCCACTCTCTCTTATGTCTGCTCACTGCTCTCTTTCAGCTGACTGCATTACTGCATGAGCTAGCAGTGTTTGATTGGATCCTCACTGTATCATGTGACACAGGCTGTGCAACTCATGCTGGTCTGAACTTCCTGGTGATGTCATTGCCTTGTGACAGGAGTGCTTTTTTTCAGATGAAAGCGAGGGACTTCCCACCTCACTTCTTCTCACCAAACACAGTGTTGTTGAATTCACTGTGGGTTTTTTTTTTAGAAGATAAAAACAGGAAAAGCTTAAAGGTCTTTTTGTTTTGTTTTGTTTTGTTTTAATTCTGTGTGGTTCTTTTACCTCCAGAAACAGACAGAACCAAACGTCAGAAACAAGATCTTGTACCTGATCCAGGCCTGGGCTCACGCCTTCCGCAATGAACCCAAATACAAGGTGGTTCAAGACACCTATCAGATCCTGAAAGTGGAAGGTAAGCACAGAGAGGCAGTGTGCTCTCACCTGAAAAGAAACCTCGGATCTCTGAAAGCTTACTGAGCCAGATAAATGCTTTCCAATACACAACTTCAGACAGGGTGATAACAGTTCAAACAATCTGTCATGATAAAATCAGTTTCACTATGTGCTGCAGAGAGCTCATTTCATTTTCAAAAGCACCTTACATTACACAGCAGTTAATGCTTCCTTGTGACTGTTTATTTTTCTTTTCTCCACAGGTCATGTTTTCCCTGAGTTTAAGGAGAGCGATGCCATGTTTGCTGCTGAGAGAGTGAGACATTTTGTGTTTTTTGTTTTACTGGTTTAATAAGTTTTACGTCTTTGTGACATGTGCCCAGTATGTTTAGATGCTGGTCATCCCACTGAACAGTTTAATAACATTTGGTGTCTGCCCTGTCCAGGCTCCTGATTGGGTTGACGCTGAGGAGTGCCACCGGTGCAGAGTCCAGTTTGGTGTTATGACAAGAAAGGTAGGCTGGGCCTCTTTGTATCTAGGCTACTTGGAGGTTTTATGGTTTCATTCATTCATTTACTGCTGTGTGTGTGGAGTACATGCTGTGCTAAAAACAGCCTCATTTTGTGTCCTGTGCTCTCCCAGCACCATTGTCGTGCCTGCGGCCAGATTTTCTGCGGCAAGTGTTCGTCTAAGTACTCCACCATTCCAAAGTTTGGCATCGAGAAGGAAGTGCGTGTGTGCGAACCCTGCTTTGAGCTGCTTAACAAGTGAGTCTTCAGATATGGTGATGGAAATGGAAGAATTAGTGTGAACAAGAGGCTGTGTGAAACATGGTGGCCCTGGATAGTACAGCTGTTTTTGCCTTGAGCAATGTAGAGATTAGAAACACTGAACACATGACTAATTTTATTTAAGGCAAAAATGATATGTATACATATTTTAAGATAACGCTGATTTTAAAAATAAACTATGTAAACGTAGGCAAATCATCTCTGTAACTGTGTAATGTGGTCTTAGCAATGCTGGCACAGGCACATTAATACCAACAGCTCATATTCAAAGACTGCTGGTAACACTGGGTCACTTCATTCATGGTAAAACATAACTGTCTAATCATAGTTTGCTCCAAACGGTTCTTAAATTGCTGTGCCCACAGCTGATAATCCACAGGACAGTGCAGAGGAGGTAGGGGATAGATGGGAAACAAATGAAACGTAAAGTCCAGCTAAACTTAAGAAATATACACTCACCAGCCACTCTGTTAGGTACACCTGTTCAACTGCTTGCTAACACAAATATCTAATCAGCCTGTCATATGTCAGCAACTCAGTGCATTTAGGCATGTAGACATGGTCAAGATGACCTGCTGAAGTTCAAACTGAGCATCAGAATGGGGAAGAAAGGTGATTTAAGTGACTTTGAACGTGGCATGGTTGTTGGTGCCAGATGGGCTGGTCTGAGTATTTCAGAAACTGCTGATCTGGGATTTTCCCACACAACCATCTCTAGGGTTTACAGAGAATGGTCTGAAAAAGAGAAAATATCCAGTAAGTGGCAGTCTGGGCTTCAAGAAATGGTGACAGGCATTTCTCACCGTTTCCTTTATACACAGAGCAAACAGTTGATAATTTAAAAAAGTAACAGTCAGATTTATTGATAATAAGGGTTGTTGGTTCCTGCCTTACTGTTCTTCAGTGATGGAATAATAGCTTCTACTTTTCCCAAGGTTTTTTGTATGTTAATTACTTGGAAAAAAAACTTGAAACAATTCTGATAGAAGAGAACTTTAGTAAATAAGAACAATGAAGTAAAACAATAAAGATGAGTAAACCTGGAATGATTCTATCAGTATGTGTGTTTGTTTATGCAGATCCAAATGTCAGTGACTTGTAAACATTTCCCCCGAGCCTTTGTTGTATTGTTCTGTCTTTGGAGAGCTACTGTTGTTTCAAGCAGCATACTGTCCACTAATTTACAAGGTTGTTTGTTCTCCCTGATCCCTCTTCCTTACCAGCCACCCGTCCCTCTCTCCACCACTTAGGAAAGCTGAAGGAAAAGCCCCTTCCTCAGGCTCTACTGAACTGCCACCTGAATACCTGACCAGCCCGCTGTCCCAACAGTCACAGGTAATAATTTACAACACCTTTTAATTATCATTAATTTTTTTTATGTGACATTTGGCCTTTGGACATGTTTTTGTTCCTGGCAACCCTTCCAAACAAGCCATACCTTTTCAGTCTTTTTCTAATTGTTCTGTCATGAACTTTAACATTGACAATGCTCACCGAGGCATGTAGACTCTGAGATGTAGCTCTTTTTCTGAGCATTGGGGTGAATTTGCTGGAACGTTCACTCCTGGGAAGATTGTGGCATTGTGTTAACACACACCTGAATGCTCCAGACCAACAAATGGCCAGAACTTCTGCTTTAATGGAGGTGGTCACATTTGCTGATGCTCAGTTAATCAAGTGTATTTATTAGCAGCACCTGACTGCTTCTTACCCTCTTAATTCCTATGGAAACAGTAAGGGTGTACTTAGTTTTTCACAGGACTGCATAGAGTCCTTTGAAAACTTTCTTTTTCACATGACTGTATGTTGAGGACTTTCCTGTGTATTTTATTGATTCTCTTGTCTTCTCTGTATTTAGCTGCGTCTTCAACATTTCACTCATACATGGAGTTAGTATCCATCTTACCAGTGCTCTTCTCTTTTACCAGATGCCCCCCAAGAGAGACGAGGCTGCCCTGCAGGAAGAGGAGGAGCTCCAGTTGGCAATTGCCCTTTCTCAAAGTGAGGCTGAGGAGAAGGAGCGAATGGTGGGTTGCACAGCTGAAAATGCTCATTTGTATTTTTTACAGCTTGTTTTATAGAATAAAAGCTGACACATAGCTGAATGTTCAATTGCAGAGACAAAAGAACTCATACTCGATGTATCCCAAAGCTGATCCCACCCCAGTGACTTCCTCAGCACCCCCAGTCAGCACTCTCTACACTTCCCCTGTGGTAAGGCTTGTTTGCTGCAGAATCAGTAATTTATACTACAGAGCAAATTAAAACAAGTTGTAAAGGTTTGATAATTATTAAGCAAATTGTTGAAATGTGTCTTTTTATTGACATTATGAAACACATTGCAGAACTCCTCTGCTCCATCAGCTGAAGAGGTAGATCCTGAGGTACATGTGGTATATTGCTCTACTCAAATGTCTGCAGTATGGTATATTAACGGAAATGCTACACCGTGCTTTTAAAACTAATAAGAATATGTCATATCATTCCAGCTGGCCCGTTACCTGAACAGAACATATTGGGAGAAAAAACAGGAAGAGGCTCGCAAGAGTCCCACCCCCTCAGCCCCTGCCCCTGTGACACTGGCTGAGCCTCTTCCATCAATCAGTCAGCCTGCAGAGAGTCATGTCCCTGTCCAGCCCATCAGCATAGTGGAGGTATGTTGAAATTTTGTGCTTTTAAAAAGAAAAAACAACACAAATGACCTGCTGCTCATTGCTTCCCTGTCTTCCCCTCTTTCAGCAGCAGTACCAGAACGGTGAATCAGAGGAGAACCATGAGCAGTTTCTGAAGGCTCTGCAGAATGCTGTCACCACCTTCCTCAACCGCATGAAGAGCAACCACATGCGTGGGCGCAGCATCACCAACGACAGCGCCGTGCTCTCACTCTTCCAGTCCATCAACAACATGCATCCACAGCTGCTGGACATCCTCAACCAGCTAGATGAGAAGCGATGTGAGTGCTGGCTTTGCACAAATGTGTTTGTGTTTATAATTTCTGTCTCCCTGTGTCCAGTCTCTGAACTGTGACATTCTGCATCTTGTCAGTGTACTATGAGGGGCTGCAGGACAAGTTGGCTCAGGTGCGTGATGCTCGTGCAGCTCTCAACGCACTCCGAGACGAACACCGAGAGAAACTGCGCCGCGCTGCAGAGGAAGCAGAGAGACAGAGGCAGATCCAGCTGGCACAGAAACTGGAGATCATGAGGCAGAAGAAACAGGTAATGAAATGAATCTGCTCAATGTGAGTTATTGTAAGTCATTACCATGCTCACAGGTGTTTCTGTGGACTGCAGGAGTACCTGGAGATGCAAAGACAGCTGGCCATTCAGCGCCTCCAGGAGCAGGAGAAAGAGAGGCAGATGCGTTTGGAGCAGCAGAAGCACACCATCCAGATGAGAGCCCAGATGCCTGCTTTCTCTCTGCCCTACGCCCAGGTACACACTTCCTTCAAGCCTCAGACTAAACTCACCCAAGTTGTATGACTTAGTCAGTAAATTCACTTGATATCTCAGAAACCAAATGTCTCAATCGCAGAAATATATGAATAAGAATTAAATTTAACTAATGAACCCATAAGCACGCATGGTTTAAGTATATCAAATATGCGTGTAGGTACTACTTCTTTTGTGGCATTAGCTGTGACTGAGGGGGTAGCTCATTGGTATAATCACCCATATTAATGGTTGGCAATAAAACCTGCAAACATTTGGGCAATAATGGGTCGTATGAGTTCAGCAGTAGACTTTTTGTCATATTTTCTCATTTAGAATATTTTTTAAACTTCATATTAGCTCTTAAAGTCTTTGTTTAATACTATGTTTGTGGTGTTCTGTAGATGCAGTCTTTGCCCCCCAATGTTGCGGGAGGGGTGGTATACCAGCCTGGTGCTCCACCCAGCTACCCAGGCACCTTCAGCCCTGCTGGTTCTGTGGAGGGTTCACCTATGCACAACATCTATATGAACCAGCCAGGGCAGACTGCACCAGCACAGTACCAGGCCATGCCTGGTGCTGCCACAGGTGAGGAGGCTAACAAGGATCAATAGGAAAGAATACTTTGAAACACTTCTAATAGCTTGAAAACTAGAAAACCTACCATTTTTTGTCATCTTGCATTACAGTCTGTCATGAAACACTTGATATAATCATTTAAAATCTTTAAATGTGTGCTATTGTATGTGATTTTTCTCGCTTTCAGATCCCAATATGGTTAATGCATACATGTACCAGGCTGCGGGCACCAATGGGCAGCCCGCTCCTCCTCCTGGTCAGGCTCCACCCACAACTAGTCCACCCTACTCCACCTATCAGCCTACACCTACGCAGGGCTACCAGGTCTGACAAAGCTCCACTTTAATTTTCTGGTTAATACATAAAACACCACCAAAATGTTTAAAGATAGATGCCACTCACTGTTGTCTGTGTTCCATGCAGAATGTGGTCTCTCAGGCGCAGAGTATGCCCCCCATGTCCCAGGCAGCCCCCACTAACGGTATGGGTTACATGAGTTACCAGCCATACAACATGCAGAGCATGATTTCAGCATTGCCAGGACAGGACCCCAATATGCCCCCCCAACAGCAGTACATGCCAGGCCAGCAGCCCATGTACCAGCAGGTCAGTTATGTATTATTTATATGAACCTTCCAGGAGACTGGTTCATCGGTTAATGTATCATCCACATTTGAGACATGAACGCTTCCTTTATTTTTATTTAGGTTATTTAAATCTCAATCCTGACTAATCTTCCTATTTTTACTTGTGCATTCTTGTTGCTAGGTTGCACCCCCTGGTGGCCCCCAGCAGCCGCAGCAGCAGCCGCAGCAGCAGCCGCAGCAGCAGGCACCTCAGGCCATGCCGGGCAGCGCAGAGGCACAGCTCATCTCCTTCGACTGAAAGGCCGCACGCTGCAGGGTCTAACACACTACAACTTCTTTCCCCCTTTGGTCTCTTTCTTCCCTCTCTGGACTCTGAGGATACCCTCTGGAAACACACACATAAGTCCCACTTTTCCACCTCGCTGTGATGTTGTGGCAATGTGAAATATTGTGATGATGTTGCAGAACTGTTGCTCTCCTTGCCTCTCCCCCACTGAAGTTAATGAATCGGGGGTAAAGCTGCAATGGGGAGCCACCATAACCAAGACCCTTCACCCTCTTCCTCCTTCTTTCCGGCTGATATGTATGTAGTATCTCCTTATTAAATGAATAACTGAAGAGCAGAAATAGTCAGTAATATTAAAGTTAAAACGAGTAAGAAAATATGATAATAATTTAGGAGATAAAAAGAAGACACAACCATCCTTTGTCTCATATTTTTCTAAAGCAAAATTTGCATGTTAAAATTTCAGTTATTTTCTGGAATGGAAGTGAATTATTTCAACATGTTTTAACAGTTTAGGAAGTGACTGAGAAACGAGAGAAATTGGTAAGTGCTGTTGAAGATGCTGTGGGTGTGTCTGGAGAGTGAAAGCACAGACAGAGGCCTGGAAAAAAAAAATGTCACTAGTACACCTTCATCAGGTTCACAGCCTAACATTCCAGTTGTAGTTTTCATAGCATCCCTTCTCATGACCACAGATTAGGGTCTTCTTATTTTGGCAGTTATGTGTCGTGCGCTGCTTTGACTGTTGAGTGTGTTAATGTAGTTTCAGAGATGATACAGGGATTGTACATTGCAGGAGGAGTGTTAGAAAATTAGCTGGGTGGTTGTTTAATCTTCACCAAATATACTTTGATAGATTAAATCATTAAAATTCACAACTAGTAACCAGAAAATATTGCGTACTAAAAGCAGTCCAACAACTCTAATAGCATCTTGCATCCCTTTTGTTAGAGCGACTTGTGTTGCCAAACATCAACACAAAACAGAGAGAGAATCGTATGACCTTAACCTGTAATAAAGAGCAAGTTGCCTCCAGGTGTCCTTTTAGTTGTAATTATCACATATAAAGATACCTACGTTGTAAGTACAGGTGGGGACTCTTTCTAAAGTGTACTTGAGTATCCAGAAGTGAAGAAATGCTTGCAGAGCAAACATGACGTGCTGCATGTATGTATCACACACCCAATCTGTGATTTCTGTAACTCTTCAGTTGCCATCCGTGAATTTCTTTATTCCATCATACTGATCTGTCTGACTTAAAAGTAATTTTAAAATTATATTTAATAAATATCTGGTTCTTATTGTCCACGTGCCTCTGCTTTTGTTTCATAGCCATACATAGGGGTTTATTGCAGCCTTTATTCAGTGTGTCAAATCACATCCATATTTCTGTGTGAATAAGAGGGGTTTGAACTGTCTTTTACAAATGTAATGGCCATAGCATTATACTCATGATTGATATGAATCACATATAACTTAATGTCCTTTGTGTAGTTTGGCTTCTTTAAAGTTTTCTGAAGATGAGGCATTTGTAATATTCTTCCATCTCAATCTAGAAGAAGGAGACATTGCACATGTAAAAGGCATGTTGTTGTTGGTGGAATCGCCTTTAAGCCAAGACATGACTTACTATCCGCTCCATACGCATCCCGTTCCCATAGGCGAGCTGTCTGAGCACATCGATGTCTGGAAGACCCCACTCTAGATTCCTGTGTAACAGAAATGGAGGTCATGGTTTATATATTATCCTACCAGCAGACACAAGACGTGTTATGAAGTAGCAGTGTAGCTGGTTTATGTTGCTCACTCACATTTTTCGTAGCTCTTCATCCAGCCTTTCGTTACATATCGGTGTGATCGTGCCATTAATGGCGTACACCTGGAAAATTTTTTAAATTGATTTTGTCTTCAGTTAGTTAATTAAACTACGAGGGTGATGTGATCGCTGCTAAATAAACTGTCATTACGTACCCCATATGTTATCAAAAGGCCATTTTGTTTGAGGATCTGACCCGCTCCACTGAACACCTCCTTGGGAAATCATAGAAAGATTTATTTATTTTTTTTTTTTTAGAGGTCTGTGTTTATTAAACCACTTGTAAATGATAAATGTCTCCCAATACTCGAGGAAATTAGCTCAATATCTTCAGCTGATTTCTAAGTGAACAGGCCTACCTGTGCTGTTTTGAAGGAGCTGTATTGGAGTAAATTAATGGCAATAATAATATCACAGGAGTTACGACACAGTCCTGCCCATTTCTCCCACGGTTCACTGGCATCCAAGTGGACAGGTGGCAGCACATTCTTTGCATGGGTTGCAGCAATATATGCCTTGATACTGCCAACAAGGTGTGTAGGCTTAGTCTCACATTTTTATCTCATATCCATATATCAGTGAATTAACTGGAAAATGTCCAGGAAGCTTCCTGCCACACATGACTATTTTATAGCTGTCCATTTGATTGCATTTGATTTTTGCAAAAGATAAACACAGCACAATACAACCAGTGTTATCCATTTTCTAAAAGACACAAACCTGTCCAGAGAATCCTGTTTGATGTCTGATGGCTGCCAAGTGACAAAGGGCATCTTCTGAGCAAACCGTATGACATGCTGGCCGGTTCCAGAGCCCAGCTCTAAGGCAAACAGCTGCCTGTGTGACTGATCCTCCAACACATCTTCAAGCACTGAACAAAGACTCTCCCAGTTCCTTTCTGCCTGAGGAGACAGCAGCATGGTCTGGAGGAAGAAAGGGAAGGAAACGTGACCCTTTGATCTACAATCACCCTCCCATTGTTCTTCTAGGGGACCCCTCTTACCTTTACTTGTACTGGCTGATAAAGGCCAGTGGAGGGAATGGCATGTTGGTGGATGGATGGAGCAGCAGATGGATGCACAGATTACCTGGTTAAGAGGATTCTGTTCATGCTCCTCCCCAGTGTCCAGCATTGGTACTCTACAGGTAGGACACACACACACGCAGAGAAAATAGTGAGGCTGACAGAGATTAATTTGTATATTCATTGTGTCTGAATGTTGTAATACCGTACAAAAGTCTTGAGACACCCATTATTTCTTTATATTTTGCTTCCAGGGAGCCAGACTTTCTTGTAGTTTTTGAAAGTGGTCTTCAGCAGGAGGTCTCCAGGCTTTCTGCAGGTCTTTCACAAAGTTTTCTTTGGACATTGGCTGATTTTCACTCATTTTCAGCCCAGTCCTTGTACCGGAATATTTTTGTTTAAGCCACTTTAACACTGACCTATAAATCATTCAAGCATAAAAAATTCACCTAACTCAAGGGATGAACCAGTGCAGACAACAGACAACTTAGCAAAAAACCAATTTTAAATTGTATCTTTAGGCACTTTACTAGCAGCCTGTCTCAAAAACACATAATTGGTTCCCATTTCTTTAGTTGAATCAATGAAAAATGCCAAAGATAACACAGTTTGACAGGCATCAAATAGTATTTTTGCACCAACAAGGTGCTTCCCAAAGAGCTATTAGCTGAAAACCTGAACAAAATTTGAGGAAACTGACAAGTGTAGGACAAAAGAAGAAGTAGCAGGCCTATAAAGCTATCTACAGTGGATGAACAGTATCTGAAAGTCATGTCCTTAAGAAATAGGCGAAAGAAATCCAGCAAAGACCTGACACAGGACCTGAGGGATGGTAAATGGTAAATGGACTGGTACTTATATAGCACTTTTCTACTCAGTTTCTGTGTACTCAAAGCACTTTAACTACATGCCACATTCACCCAGTCACACATACATTCATACAGCACTTTTATCTATACTTAAGTGCTTACTAACATTCACTCTCACTCACACTCACACTCACACTCACACT
>VUQI01061945.1:0-21352 GCA_015106735.1 Paratilapia polleni
CTGTGTTGGCTCAGAAATATCAGAGCTTGGGAAGTCAAATTTAATAGCATTAATATTAATAATAGGTTTATTTATGTAGAGCCTTTAAAAACAGTTTACAAAGTGCTTTTTTTTTTGTCACACATGGCAGGAGCATCGCGGTGAATGTTTTACTTCAAAGTAAAGGTTGCGCCTTTTGAAATGTGTTAGTTTCACTGGTAAAGCACAACTTTTACTTTGAAGGCAAGCGCTCTAAGTTTTCAGTTTGCACTGCACTTTTTAAAGTTCACTATTGCTCTGTGGTTGACTGGGTGACTGCGGCAATTTGCTAGCGACCAAAGCAATCACAAGGAGGTTTTTTTCACCCAGCGACTGCCAGCAACCACTCTCAACTGGTTGGGGAATACACATTTTTCTCTACTGACCAGAGGTTGCCAGGTGGTCGCCGACTGGTCTGTAGGCCTGTGTGACCGAGGCCTAAATCAGTTTCAATTAACAAGAGAAGGGAAACTTTGCTTTACTTCACAGATTTTAAGTTTGTTTGAAATAAGCCAGCATTGTATTCATAACTTACTGGAAATATATTTAAATTTGTTTAACATTTAAATTTTCTGTTTTAATCTCCATTAATTTGATGGCTGTTTTAATTATGTGAAATTAGATTCACATCAGCCTCATTTTTACTACATAAATCTCAAATGTCAGGGTCTGCCAGAATGCACTCCAAGGTCATAGTTTGATGATGTATTTTTCTCCGATCACTGGCCCGCACTGCGAAACTGAGTGGGATGGAAGTTTGGTTTCTTGCTGCACAGCTCCCCCCGAGGCAGTCAAGTAATGAGTGATGGAGCAAAGCAAAGAAGAGGGAGAGAAGAGGAGCTGTAGTTTGAGGTTACAGAAGAGACAACAGAAAGAAAAGGCAGGTGATTTGTGCAGTGATAACAAGGTGGACAGTGGGTAGCTGCAATAAATTTTCTTTTGCAGGTGGAAAGTGGTAACAGCAGCGACACATCTCACTGTGGAAACCAACATGAGCCTGATGTTTGTACTATAAACTCTGTGTGTGTGTGTGTGTGAGAGAGAGAGAGAGAATCTGAATTAAATGGCTGTGTAAATGATGGCTTTGACCCATAAGTGACTTTCCCTGAAGTATTTTGGCTCCATATCAGCTTGTGTGTGTGTGTGTGTGTGTGTGTGTGTGAAAGAAGGAGAGTGTGCGTGTTTATGTTCCTTCTGACTTCGCAGTCCAGCAGTCTCCTTCTGTTCTTCAGTCATTTTTGTCATCAGTTAACCAACAGATGTTAGCTTTCAGGCTGAGAGTCAGAACTTCAAAATCCAAATGAGGAAACTTTATTGACCCCTGAGGGGAAATACCCCTTTTGTGACTTGTGTGTTTGTGATTAGTTTACTTTGCATAACAACAGGAGTTTGTCTAGTTCCCTTTAATATCACGTACGCCACAACACGCAGGATTTTCTACACTTTTTTCTGAGATGTGCAAATTAGTGAGTAAATGGTTGATGTTTTCTTAAAGTTAGGAGAAAGTAAAGCCGACTTTTCCCACCTGCCTTGAGCTCATAGTGTAGATAGTATAAAAAATGGACGTACCTCTTGGGTCTGAAAAGTAAAGCCAATGCAAGAGTGTCTTAAACCTGTATTCTTTTTAATGGCCAGCAGGAGGCGAGCCCTCTGGTTGCAAAAAGATTTCATGTTGTATAGAAGTTTAAGGGAAAACACCCCTCTGTCCCCAGGCTCTGTGACATCAGTAAACACCTTCCTGATGATTTTGTGGGCTCATTCGAAAGTTTCAAGTCATATTGAATACAACACGGAGTCAATTTGATAAATTATGGCCATTATTAGAGTCTGAAAAGAGGATAAACCAGTGTATGCTCACTGGCTAACAACATGTCGATCACAAATCTTTAGCCAACAAGTGCACAGTGTCCTCAGTTTCACAGTCGGTTTCAAAATGCCAATATGGCGATGGTGAAAATGCTCAACTCAAGGCTTCATAACGGGACTCGAGTAACGAATCGGCAACGTCAAGGAGGGTGACTATGGTTTTGACCAAAGCTAGGCTAACTGCCTTATGGCTATTTGCCCCATGGCTCTCGCTCCAAACCTAACTTGTGTGTGGCATTGAGCTTCTCATTTGATAGAAAATTCAGGTTTATTTCAGCTTGCTGTATTGTTTTATTTCCCATTAAGAAATTAGGGCTATCGTGGCTCAATGCATCATGCTAAATTTCCATTCTCTATCTCCACTGTAGAAATTCTGAGGAATGAAGAGTCTCCAGAACTTGATTTTAACATGAATCATTTTAAATTTTAAAAAGTATTATCAACTTCAGGCAGTTTCAGGTAGACAACTTGCTCTCCTCATGTAACATACCAAACACACCCTTGTCCCATCTCTCTCCCTCTGACATGTCAGTGCTACAGCTGCCCTGCATCACTACCCACTGTCTCAACCTCTCCACCGCCCCAGCATCCACCTGTAGGCACCCATCTGCACTGATAACCCTGCATATTCCTCAATGCACACAAACTGTTCAAGTCTACCATTTGTAGTGTTGTCTTTCAAAGATTACTTTTGTATTCAGGTGTCCTTTTGTCATATTTTCCCCTTACATATTGTAAATTCAAGGCCTATGTCAGCATACAGCATGATGAGCTATTTGCTGCTACCCTAGCTCTGTTGCAAGATAAATTGTGCACTTAATGCTTTCATTTTAGTCCAACCATTCTTGGATTTTTTAGGCTGATACTAGTAATTAAAGAACTTAGCAAGAATCCCATATTTATTCTGTTTTTTAAGATGTGATTTTTACAACTGAAAGGCCAATGATTCAGTGCTGTCTGCTGGACTAACCATGGACTTTTTAATAACCCATATATCTCTGGCTTTCATATTGGTTGGAACGAAATAAATCCAATTTTTATAATGTCCATTGAAGATAAATTTGTAGTTATTTATTGTTCAGTTTCAGGCTCATCAGATCATTGCAGAGCACAGGGTCTCGTCTGTGCTGTTTACATTTATTAGAGCTGTCTGTCTGGGAAACAGGAAGAGAACAGGAAATAGATGGAGTGCTGTTTCCTGTCAAGCTCTCCTCCAAGACAATGGTTGGTGGAAGTAATCTGACCGAGACAGCACAGCCCTCGAGGGCCAATAAGTGCATGCGTTGGTTGGTGTTTGGCGAGGTGGTCTGTGCAACATCAACCCACTGAGAGTTCCAGACTCACTGATACAGTGTGGGAATAAGCCTAAAAGAGTGGCAGGATGAAAAGTAAACACATTCTTTACGGGCAGCGTTGTGCATGTGAGTCTCAGTGGGAGCTGGTTATCGGTCACCTGGTCCTAATGGGGCTTGTAGTGTTCTGTCAGACAAGGTTAACTCTATTAGAGCAGGCTGAAACTAGAGGAAGTGTGCCAAAACAAATGTGAGGGCCTGGCAACCGGTGATAAGGAGGCTCTGGGGATTGTAGTCTGCTCTGACAGATGAGGCCAGCTGTCAAAGTGTGCCAGACACCGAGCACAGCTCTGGATGTTATTATGCTAACAGTTAATTTAACTGGCGACTGCAGCAGTCTCACGAAACATATACTCCAGTTAGAGCCACTTTGTTATTTCATCTGCAGTAATTTTTACATATTTAACTCCAAAAACAGAATAGAGGAGGCAGATATGATAGAAAACATGATACTGACTAAGGCAGACAAGGCATGAAAAGGAGGAGCTGAGGTGGAGGGGGGTTGAAAAGCAGCTTGCAGGGACAGCAGAGCATTTGGCAGGCAGTTTGCCAGCATCAGCCGAGCCATCAGTTGATATGGGCTGATATGGGGGCTGAGCTTGACTCCATGGCCTGACTGAAATAATGCTTTGCTCATTTTGCAACTTGTTAATTGGTTGTTTTTCATCTGCCCTGAGATGATATACAAAGAAACAATGCAGGACATACAACTGAAAACCAAAGCACATAATGTATATGAGTCAAAAGTTACAATTAGAGATTTGGGATAAATATTTTAAAGTCTTAAAAAGCTGCATTAATGTTTTTTAATTCCACACTAGAGACAGCTGTCATTGTGGAAATTTTAGCTCAGTATTCATTCTCATTTTTGCTCTTTTTTGGTCTGCACCATCTCCAAAAGCAAATGGCTCTTAAGATACAAAATGCTCCACAGTTCCTACCAGCCTGACTCTGTTTGTGTGGCCCTTGTTCCTGAGCTTGTCCAGTCAGTAGTGGTGGTGGATGTAAGGATCCATTAATTAGCCACATCCATTCATCACAGCTATAGCCATTTGGATGATTTATTCGTCAGCTGATGGAGGGATCTAAACAGTGTTGATTAAAACTGGATTCAAACAGCAACAGCAATGATAAATTCAGCGAGTACTTTGGACGCATTCCCACAGCCCACTGTTTGATTATGTGATATTATATTGTAACCATGCAAAGCAGACTTACTGTGAGCTATGACACTGTGAAATGATGGTATGTGACCACAAGTCTGCTAGCAACCTTGTTTTAACAAAAACATGTTTTGTTTGTGATGTCACAGAAAAGAACTACTCTACCCACAATCCTAAATTGAAACATTGAGATCTCTGATTGGTGGAGGTCACTGTTACCATGGCAATTTTTAAGCCTGCGAACGTTAAGGTTGCTTAGTGAAACTTCAGCAACTGCGAGAGAGGTGACTGCAGTCAATAACGAAGCACCGTACCATGTCGATAACTAGCCTATACTTTACTACAGACACACAACACAAACTGCAAAATATATTCAAAACTACTATTATACAACACTTGTTGTAAGTTGTTTGCTGTGTAAACCTGGATTTGCAGTGCATTATGGGATGAGTAGTTCTTTTTCTGTTAAAAGTAATTATGTAACTTTGCCTTTTTTCATTTTCCTTTATTTTTTTGATCCAAATCAAATCTTTTTCTGGTCATGATTCACCTTGTAGCTGGTTGGCTTGTTTCAGGGCTTAAAACTTTATATAAGAATTTTCTGAAACGTCAATGGAGAAAATGAATGGGGAATTCACTTCAGGAAACCGGAGCCCTTAAAAAAGTGGGTGGTCACTGTTGTGCTTTATTGTCTGAGGCAGAGCGGGTTTTGTGGTACAATAAATGTGATGAACTGGAGTCCTGCAGCATGCGAGCTGTTGATTTTTTTTTTTTTTTTTTCCATTTGCAATGTTGTTTTGTTTTGTCTCAGCACCTGCCTCAGTTTTTGGTGTGGATGTGCATGTACTCATGTTTTGTTTTGTTTTTTTGAAGTTGTGAACTATAGCTATGTGAGCTATGACTCTGCAAAGTTTTGAGATATATCTCTGTAGGGACATCACCACTGTTTTTAACTTTACACATTTAATTTGATCCATACCAGTTGTAGAAGTCTTGATTTGTGAAGCTTTAAAGTGTGGATTTGAAATGGCATTATGTTTGCAGTGTGGTCTAAGGTAGATAACAGGTGGCTGATTTCTTTGTTTTCTCTTATAAAGACAAATATGCAAAAAATGTTAACCTCCCTTCTTTGATTTCATTCAAATTAAGACAGGTAATCTCCAAAGCTTCACCTTTGCCTGCTTACATTTATAAAGTGAATGTCCACATCTGTTATCCAGCTGTTTGCTCCTGCTGGAATACAAAAGGTTTATCAGAATTCAAAGCCCAGACTACACTAAATAATCTCACCATTGTTCTTATAAAGAAAACAGGCTGTACCTCTAATCACACCTCCAACTGCCACATGTTTTGTATTGTTCAAGTTAAGCATTGCAGTAGCAGCTGGATTACGGTTTTCTTTGTAAACAGGAGTCCAAAATAAAAACACAGTAATATATCTTTGCATTAAGGGAGCAGCTCTCTCTGATGGTTTGCAGCATGAAATATTAAAATCACTGCGAGTGTTGTTCAGCATAAAATGTTAAAGCGACATCGTGTATTGTGGCTGTGATGCATTAAAAAGCAAACACCTACAACTTGTCAGACCGTCTGCTGCTTTAAGTGTTTCCTTGTAATATCTTGTTGCATTTAGAGGAAACAGTCTCGGCGGTAAACAGGATTTCCCTCAAACTGCTGCAGACCAACTCTGTGTCTCTATCACTATCACTTTCTGTCTTTTGAAACTTTTATTTTGAAACTTTGCGTGACTCGGTGAGTTGTGCAGATGTCTTTTTTGCTTGGATAGGAATTAACAGCTGTTCTGGGTGTTGGTGTGTATGCACAGTACACCTTCGACCATCTGTGTCCCAGTGTATACAGCAGTAGGACATGTGTATCTGCTACAGGGTGTGTGTGTGTGTGTGTGTGTGTGTGTGTGTGTGTGTGTGTATGTGAGGTAAAGTGATAAAGGAAGATTGATGGTTTACAGCAGGACGAGTGTGCATTCACCTCGGCTGATGGGGTCAAAAGGTTGCAGAGAGGGACCTTGGCAGAGGAAAGACTGTGAGTGTGTGTGTGTGTGTGTGTGTGTGTTTGCGAACTAGAGAGAGAGAAAGCGAGGTAGAAGCTTATTGGGCAGGAATGGGTAAAGCCGCTGACCTTGGAAGACCTGTGACATCACTTCCTGTCAGTTTGCCGCAGTCCTTTCCTCTGGGGCGAGAGTAGGGACACATCCATGGATATACAGACTCTCTGACTGTCTCTCGTGTTCACACACAAACACACACAGACTTCCCGACCTCTGGCAGACAGCGCTGAGTCAGCCTGTGTGGGTCCTGCACAATGATATCTGTAGTGTGTGTGTGTGTGTTTTATCAATCAATCTGATAGATTGACTGACTCTGTGTGTGTGTGTGTGTGTGTGTAGTTTGAGTCTGAATTTATAGCTATAGCTGGAATGGTGACACACAGTCCATCTTAACAATATGGATATGAGTTAGCAGAGTGTGGAAGGTAGAGCCGGGTGTGGACCGGCCATCGGTGGACTGATGTTTTAAGGGCTGTTCTTCTTTTCAACCACTGTATTTATAGCCTACATCAGTGGGCAAATTTGTATATCTAAATTAAAATATGACCAGCTCAATGAATCATTTTGCCAATTGTCTGAAAGGCACTAGTGCATCAGTGATGAAGCACCTACTTCATGCTAGATTGAGATGGTCCAAAGGTCAGTTCCAGCTCTCAGAACATATTTTGCCCATGTGCAGCCTATACACAGATATTCAAGCTGCATTCATCTTTTATATGGAGTCTCTGTTTCTTGGTTTCTTGGCTTCCACATTCCTTTAACCCTTTCTTCCTTGGATGCCTACTAGGAGTAACTCTTGTTTCTGTTTTCTGAACTGAGCGATTTCTGTCATATTTCAGGCCTGCTTCCAGAACAAAATGACTGGGTGTGCATCAGAAGTTAGTGAGGGTGATCTCTGCTTATACAGCTTACTAGGGCTACCCTTGGAAAAAGCCGGAACCGATTCTAATGGTTGTCAAACCACATCTTTATTGATGTATACCGTCAAAACTCGTCATTAAGGGTGCAGGGGAGGTCGTCAAATGTTGTCTTTATGGGGGAAGGAGTTAAGATTGTTGTCCATGTTTACAGATATGTCAGCTGCACATTCAACAAAAGTGTCCATCCCAGTGGATTTCTGTTGGATTCAGGACTGGCGACTGCACACACAACTGAAGTCCACTGAACTCATGAAACCATTTTTTGCAGATAGGCAAATATCTGCAAATCGGTGGTATTCAAACAATGGTTGCCTGGTTATAAAGGGCCAAAAGTCCATCCATCTATTTTCTTCTGCTCATCCAATCAGGGTCGCAGAAGGGCTGGAGCCTACCCCAGCTGTCATGGGGCGAGAGGCGAGGTACACCCTGTACAAGATGCCGGTCCATCGCAGGGCTAGGGCCAAAAGTGTACCGAGAAAACCTTTCCCCTCATAGCAAAGTGTTTCTGTCCCTCTACTAGTTGTAAATGATTTGATCCCCAGCTCCTCCAGTCCACACGTCCAAATGTTATTGGGTAAGATACTAAACCCCAAATTGCTCCTGATGCCTCTGAACGTGGCTCTGAACGTGTGTCTGTGTCTGATTAGTAAAAGCATTTGAAAAGGCATAGATATTTAGCATGTAGTTTAAAAGTGCTGTATAATTACCAGTCTTCTTACCTTTTGTATCAAGTACTTGTTAAAAGTCATTATTGATAAAACCTGTTTAGAAAGAAGAAACTATTTCAAACTGTTGTTTCTATGCTTGGCTGTGTATGATGCAAATGAGTGGATATCCTTAGTATGGTCATCTCACGCACAGAAGCCCCACCCACCTGCTGTTCAAATCTTCTGTTTGCGAGGGTCAGCCAATCAAGAAGTAGATTAACCCTCCAAGATCTAAGACACCATTGGTGTTAACCCTAACCCTAATCTAACTCTGTATTTTGGAAAAAGACAAAACAGACTTTTTTTGGAAAAAAAAAAGTTTGTTTTCCCAGTACATAACCCTAACCCTGGGGCCAGGGTTGGGGTTAGGGTTAGGGTCATCCATGATGAGGACTCAGACCTCAGAAGGTTAAAAGGAGAGGAGCTAAAATGGATTGTTTCAGATAGAGGCTGAACTAAGTGGCTGCAGAAAGGCCCTCTGTAACATAAATAAGGTTTATTTTGAACTTTGAATCCTGCAAACTACTCTAGTAGAGTCCAAAAAAAAAAAAAAAATTTAAGATTGATAAAGATAGTCTGATATCCCGATATATCAGCCGATATTTTTTTCCTTTCAGACACATGAAACATAAACAGATTTCCCTAAAATTTGGTATGTGTAGTTATTTGTTAACTCGCTTATGCTCTGCTCGGATCAGCTGGTTGTTGTGTTTTTGGCATTCCAAATGTGTGTTGCCAGCAGGAAAGTTGCAGAGTGCCCTCTGGTGGACAAACTATGCAAAGTCAACACTCATAACATGGTTGAAGTGTTTCTCCTGTCTCTTCCTTACTTTTTTTCATTTTCATTTATCAGCCATTCTAAATGCAGATACCAATAGATTGGCAAATAGCTAATATCGGACCGATAACATTGGTTCCGCCAATAAATCGGTCAGGCCTCCTTTAAAGACCCAGTACCTGTCCTGTTTTTGTGCTGAAAAGTGATCCAGGTGTTTTTCTTCCAAACTGAGGACATTAGCTTAAAATGGCTGCTGGTCATATTTGTGCTAATCTAATTTGTTTATGGAAATCATCATGGTGCCTCAGCATGAAGTGTTGCTAATTTGTTGTTGCTAAATCCTCTGCTCACACCTTCAAACACTTTACATGCCTGTAAAGCACAAAGTGTGTGTTAGTCGGGCAGCTCCTGACCTCATTTTGACTTAACCGATGTGAGATTAGTACTGAAGGAGAGTTTTAAGGGGATCTGAAGGGATTTTGTAGTTCAGAGATGAGTAGAAATGAAGATAAAGCTCATATTTGGGTCGAGAATCTCAAATAACATGAAGTCAGTAACTGGTACACAGCCCTTGGTGTGGCTTCAGAAAATGAATGACATCAAAGATTAGGAATCTTGCTTTAGGAAACATCCTTTTAAATTTGACTGTCAGAATCATCGCCTTTCCTTTTTAAGGTGGCACTCACGGCTGATTACAAATCAGTGGAACTTCTAATGAATGTGACTCACTCATTGGCAGCACTGCCAACTTAAATCATTGTGGGCATTAGATATTCCACACCATACTGCTGGCATATCAGCAAATGTAACCAATCTGGATTTGTTTAACGCTCGTTTTAACATATGCAGGGACATTATGCATGTGTGGCATACACAGCAGACTGCTTTGTCTTTATGTAAGTTGTACTTTTCATCTCCTAGGAGCAGCTGTGTTTATTAAATGAGACCCTGCTGCCTTGTTGTTGTTTATATCCACAGGAATTCACAGGAATAGCACAGAAATAGCACAGATGTATTTTGCCAGCACTGGCAAAATGATGTTAACTTTTATATTAGTAGCTTTTATGAGAAATGAACAGCTTTACATTCTGTATACCATCATCCATTTATTATTTGCAATGCTGTGAATGTTACTAGAAGTGTCTATGCTACTGTAGTTTCCTTGTAAAGGAGGAGTGTGCTATACACTATCACCAAACACTTTATTAACATATCAGTACAGGGCCAGGCCTCCCTTTGCTCTGAATATAGCCCCAGTTCTATATAAAAGATGGATGTCACCACTGTTACCTCACCCACTGGTCCGTGAAGCCTGGTCTTGAAGTCTCACACTGAGCTACTTGGCTACCTCGGTGTTTGAAATCTGGACATGCCAAGCGAGTTGTGGATGTGACGCTCATGTAGTAGCTTCTTGTCATTTATCGGCTGATAAAGCATACCCTACTTTATCATCCATTTGACTCCAAATCTGACCATAATTTACTAAATGAGCACTGTGCTGTACTACATAAGACTTAAAACCAGTGATTAAGCCCATAAACTCATCATTAAAGTATTTACTCAGGTCATAGATAAAGTGAGCAGTAGGGTTGTTTTCACATTGACTTCAATACAATTGGACTTCTTTTTGCAGCCAGAGGAGTCGCCCCCTGCTGGCCATTAGAAAGAATGCAGGTTTAAGGAACTTCCAAGTGGCTTCACTTTATGGTAGCTAGGTAAATCTTTTGCATACAGTCTATGCTCATAATAAGTTTGGCTGCCTTATTTATGCACACTTAAGTATAAAAATGTGGACACAAAATATCCTAAAGTTTTTACACTTGGCTAAATTAAATGCAAAATTCAACAATGAAACAGAATTGCCTTGCATATGTACATGAAACATGTGAGTTAATGTTGCTCAGGCTTCTGCCTCGCTAAAGAAACTAAAAGTTTTGTCAAATGTCAATACCAGATCTGTGTGGACCAATAAGAAAACTCCTCAAATAATACACTAAACAAGCACACACGCTTACTGGCCATTAGAAAGAATTCAGGTTTAAGGAACTTCCTGATGACTTCACTTTTCAGACCCATAAGCGATCTCCATCTTTTAAATTCAGTCTATTGTTCTTGGTGTCTTGGCTGCCACATTCCTTTAAGATTCTCATATATGTTAATAGATATTTCAGCTCCTCATTCAACAAGGATGTCCATCCCAAAGCTTTTCTTTTATATTCAGAACTGGCGACTGTGGAGGCAACTGATGTCCATGGAACTCATGAAACTGTTTTTGCTTTGTGACATGAAAGGCAGAGCTGGAGGTGGCAGAGCTGAAGATGCTGTCAGAGGGACAGCTCGGGTTGAGCAGTTTGGAGACAAAGTTAGAGAGGAAAGGCTGAGATGGTTTGGACATGTGCAGAGGATGGACTGTGGATATATTGGACAAAGGATGTTGAAGATGGAGCTGCCAGGCAGGAGGAAAAGAGGAAGACCACAGAGAAGATTCATGGATGTAGTGAAGGAGGACATACAGAGGGTTGGTGTGACAGAAGAGGATGCTAGGAATAGGGTGAGATGGAGGCAGACAATCCACTGTGGTGACCCCTAAAGGGACCGGCGAAAGAAGAAGAAGACATGAAAGGTTGGCAGCAGACAGGCTGTGGTATTCAAACTATGGCTGAGTGGTTATAAATGGCCCAAAATGTGCCAAGAAAACATTTTTCCCTCACGATCAACAAAGTGTTTCCCTCTGCAGAACTGCTGCTGAATGGGTGCTTTTAGTTTTTAAACTACAGAAATACTCAAATTAGGATTTGTGACTCCAACAATCATAAGCGATCAGTCACAAAGATGAAGTCATTCTCCTAACCTGTACTTTTATGATTTAATGCATTACACTCTTCTGACACGACTGTCTGATTGAATAATTGTACAAATAAGTAGGTGTACAGGTGTTCCAAACAAAGTCCTCGTAGGTCTACATGACTCAGTGATTAATTGATCTTGTTATATGTTCATTTTGTTGTAATTAATTTTAATTTTCCATGAGCTGGACTCAACAGGTCTGTGTATCAGTGACCAAATAAGAGAGTTAATTTTAAGGAAAAGCAACCAGCCACAGCTCAGCTGCTCTGGATATATGGAAAAAAACAAAAAACTTGCATGACCGTGGACACAAACTTGCCACATGCCCACGTACCTACTCCTGCAAAGAGTATGCACTACATGTGTCCTTCCTAAGCACACAGAGCTTGATCTTGAATCTAAATGAAACTACATTGAAAAATGTGCTATCCAATGAAAGTAATTTTTTAAGACCGACTGCCAGAATGTTCAGATTCAATGGCTGTAACTGACAGGCTGTTCATGTGTCACTGTTTTATCTCAAGTTCATTTCTAATTCTGAACATCTGCAGAGAGGACCGTTCTCCTTCATTGTATATGTTCAGAAGATGTTGAACGTTATCCACTGTCAGGGACCGTTATCCTCCACAGGAGATGTCGGAGGGCACAAATGACTTTAAATTTCTCTCAGTTTCTTATGCGTTGACTGTTCCACTTCATTTTCTTCATTTCCATAACAATTCATTTTCCATTTAGGCCCTTTACACTCTGAATCTGTCGCTGTATTTTGAATGGCATCGACTTATCTTTTATCAAATTATACTTCGTTTGAAAGCTCGAAGCATCACAACTCAAACACAAAGCATTTTCACATACCACAGAACCAATATCCCTCATGAAAAACTCATGAAAAACTGAAGTGTCACAAAGGAGATTTAAACTGGTGACCTCTCACTGAGAAGTCCATTTCTAATTGACTAAATGGCTAATTAAGACACTGGGAGGGTTGCATCACAGGCTTATGAAGCTGATATTGAGGGTAGGGGTAGAGAGAATGTGATACAAGAGGCAAAAATGAACTTCCTCCGTAGACTATCTGGGCTGGAGATAGGCTGAGGAGATGGATCATTCAGGAGGGGCTCAGAGTAGAGCCGCTAGTCCTCCACATCAAAAGAAGCCAGTTGAGATGGTCTGGGCATCTGCCTCCTGGGGGCCTCCTAGGCGAGGAGAGGCAGACCCAGGACACGCTGGAGAGATTACATCTCTTGACTGGCTTGAGAGCACATTGGTGTGCCGCTGGAAGAGGTGGAGGAGGTGGCTGGGCCTGGGCATCTCTGCTTGACTGCTGCCCCCACGACCTGGACCCAGATAAGCAACAGATACTGGATGGAAGGTTCTTGTGGGCTCTAAAGGGGTGCTACGCCTTTTTTTTTAAAGGCGCCCCCAAGCTCCTCTTTGGCCTGTGCTCCAAACTTCACTGCACACTACAGTGCCCAGTGGGAGATCAGAGGCCTTTTACTCTAAGTGGTTTTGAGTGGCCACAACATTTTGGAACAAAAAATAACTTCAGTTTTTATGTATTAGCATTAACCTAGAGCATCCATGAGAGTCCAACCCTCACATATTAACACACAGTAACACACTCGGGTGAGCCTGATATGTAAGTGAGTGTGCAGCACGGTGACTGAAGTGCTTAGTCATTACGTCTGTGTGCATGTGCACCTGTTTGTGTGTGTGAATCATGCGTCGCTGCAGTTTCCAGCCAGGCTGAATCGGCTGAATAATAAGAGCGCCGTATTGAAAATAACGGCTATTATTTCTAAAAATACAGATGTGGTTTCCGCGTGGCGTGTTGGGGAGACGAAGCCACCATGTCCGTGTGCGTGTGTGTGTTTTGTCTCATGTGACTCATGATAACTACCTCCTTGTCTCGCTAACCATCGCAATCAAAGTGACGCGCATCTGTGCGTCAGTAATTAGCATAAAATTGGATCTTTGTTCCTGTTAGCAAACATGGCTGAACGCATCCAGCTCTTCAATTAGATTCCGACTGAGGCGCGCACACACAAAAATATGGAGGGAATCGGGATGTGCCTTCATTGCTTTTTCTTTTCGGGATGAGAGAAAATGACCATTAGGCTTGTTGACTGTTTAGTTTCGCCATCATGGCTGACCCAGGTGGATTAGTCTTCAGACTACACACACACAGAAGCGCACACACCTCCCCTTTCCACTCAATTCCATTACTCCACCCTCTCACTTATCCCCCATTTTATTTGTGTAATGAAGGAGATATGACAGACGGCGGGAGGACGGAAAGCTCAGAGGAACGTGAAGGGAGTGAAGGGCTGGAGAGAAAGAGAGTAGGGGGGAGTTTAAAGAAGCAACTTAAACGAGGGAATAAAGGATGAAACCAGGCGAGACGTGGAAAGAGAGAATAAGGAAAGTGATTTAGGGAACGAGGGAGGAGGAAGAGGGATGAGTGAGAGGAGGGAGGGCGAGGATGAATTGTGGCTCATGTCACTATAAATTACTTTCAGGGTGTAATCACTGCAGACAGCCAGGTCTCACCGTAGAGCAGAGAGGAATACACACTCTGAATGTGTGTGTGTGTATTGATTTACTAACTGTATTTGTGTGATTGCATTTGTCTTTGATTGCCTAAATTACCCGAGACACAGCGGTCTTTTAATAAACTGCCTCTCAAATGTTTATCGGGATAAGAAGTCTGCGAAACGACATGAGTTTCTTTCATTGAAAAATCATTTCAAGAATTTATAAGTCTCAAGTAGTTTTTGTTTCACGGTGATGCAGCTGTGAAATTTAAATCGTGTTTTTCCCAAACACATACGTTTGCTGTTTAAACCTCTAGCAGCTTAGCTTTCTCTGGACTGTGATTCAGCCTCCACTTATCGTTGGTTATGTGCTGCTGTTGTTCTCTTTTCTTTCACTGCCATCAGATCCCATGGAAACACCAACAGTGTTATTTCCCATCCTGTCTGTGGCTCTAGGCCCCAAACCCAGTGTTACTGCTACTGAAGATTTAAATCTGTACAAACTAGTCAGAGTTACAGGGTGACATTTTTAAAATCTGCTCAGAAATTTCAGAAAAAGCTGACCAACAATTTTCCTTCCTTCCTTCCTTCTATTCATCCTTTCTTCCTTCAACTCTGTTTTTTCTTTCTGTCATTTTTTTCTTTGCTTTGATTCTTTTCCTTCTTTCCTTCCTTCCTTGCTTCCTTCCTTTTTTCTTTTTGTCTTTCCTTGCTTTGATAGTTTCTTTCTTTTCTTCTATATTTTCTTCCTTCTTTCTTTCTTTCTTTCTTTCTTGCCTTCTTTCCTTGTTTGCTTCCTTGCTTCGATTCTTTTGATTCCTTCCATCCTTCCTTCCTTGTTTGCTTCCTTTTTTCTTTCCTTCTTTCTTTGCTTTGATTCTTCTTTCTTTTTCTTTCTCCCTTCCTTATTTCCTTCTTTTTACCTTCTGTCTTTCTTTCCTTGCTTCAATTCATTTCCTTCCTTTCCTTCTTCCTTCCTTCCTTCCTTCCCCCCTTACTTCCTTCTTTCCTTCTGCCCTTGTTTTCCTCCTCCCTTCTTTCTTTCTTTCTTTCCTTCCTTCCTTCTGCTCTTTCATTCTTCCTTCCTTCCTTTCCATCCTTCCTTCTTTCTCTCCTTCCTTCCTTCCATTCTTTCGTCCTTCTGTCCTTCATTAGGATTTCCATTATAATCAGCCTTAGCATTGCCTGTTCTTTCAGGGGTCCTCCACATGTTCAAATACACAAACTTCATTCGTTTATACATAAAACATGAGCAAAACACTATACAGCTAACACTAAATGTTAGCTTTTAATGGGACTTATTAACCCACAGTTCAGCATGGAATAAATGATAATTCCTAATGAACATTATTTCTTCTCTTCTCATGGGTTTTTATACATTTTTTCAGTACTTCCACAGGACAGGTGGGACATATGTTCATGTGGCTTCAGGCCAGTTCTTGTCCCTGGCAAAGGGACACCATGGCTGCGTTCCACCCAAACAAAATGTAGCAAAACATTTTTTAAACAATGGTACATCGAACACCCTGTTGTTACCCAGGAGTTGCACACATGGCAGCTTCACTGAGTCAACCATATTTTTAGTACGGCGGGGTTTATATAAATGTCAGTGCTGATGGGGTAACACGGACCAAATGAGAGAAAACATACCTCAAAGCTCAAGTTGTTCAACCTGGAAACCTGCCCAAAGTGTGCCTTTTTTCATGTGCTGTAAGCTCAATTTAAAAGCAGGTTTGTCAGAAAGCCCTATTGTATTAATAAATACACCATATTACACAATTGAATCCTATTTAGTAACACAGGATTAAATAGTGTATTTGTTGGGGCCTGTTCAAATGCACGATAGATAGATAGATAAATAGATGGGACTGCCTCTAACAAAAGCCTATTATCTAAATACTCCATGTGGTTTGTGGTTTCCTCACTGTCATTGTCTGTGTTTTAAACCTGATTTTCCTGCAGGGGGCAGCACTGAGCTGTGCAAAAAGATAGGCTGCAGCAGGCAGAGATTGCACAAAGGTGCATGCACAAATATAATCATAAAATGCACAAATGCAAACAAATCCTGTAACTGCATAAGATCCACATTACCAGCCTTCATCTCATTTTAAGCACAGTCCTCGTATCGTCTTCACAAGAATTTCATTGCATCCACATCAAGGTCTTTAAGGAATATGTTTACACCCTTTCCTCCATATTTCACTAAGAAATGTCCCAGACTTCCTGAATGGATAAAAGTTAATGGGCACTCAGGAGGAAAATGTACTTTCAAGTTAATCGAATGTCCATGAAATTAAAAGCTATGAGGCAAAAGTGGCCTTGATAATCAGCAGAATCCAATTTTTCATTTCATTCTATTCAGGGTTGTGCTTTGAGTTGTCACAGTGATGCATGAATGTGACTGTCCCACGCAGGCCGCTGTAGGTGATTTGTGAGGGCTTATAACCAGCCAGTTCTTTGAAATGTCAAAGACGCTGAATGTGGCAAGAGACCTGTCTATAAAATAAAATGTATCCGCCAATGCAGTGTGTGTGACTGAGGCACAGCCTAGATTCAATGTTTTTGATCTGATCATGCATCCCCATGAAAACCAAGATCCTCCACAAAAGGTAAGTATAACAGGTTAAATGTTAATAATGTCAGAAGCTCAGTAAGAAAAGTAAATAAACAAGTAAGAAAACAACTAACACGCTGCCAGAAGAGGAAGAAAAGGTCAATCTTGCTCAAAATGCTGGTGCAGGTAAAAAACAAAATACAAAAAAATGATGGCTAGGAGGTGCCACTCTCTTCTGTTTGGAGCAGTGGTTTAGAGAGTACTGGTATTAACATATGGTCACAGAAACAGAACCAGCAGCAAGAAGTGAAGGGTGAGAGGGAAAAAACCAGTAAAACACGTGTAACTACTGGACAAAACTACTGTTAAACATATACTGGACAAAACAAGATTTTAAACTTAAGTAAATACTGGAGCAAACATGGAAAAACATGCAAAAACCTGACCAAATGTGCTTAAAAATGGTGGACTAAACAAGTCCTAAAACATAAGTAAATACTGGACCAATCATAGGATAAAACATGAGTAAATACTGAACCAAGCTTGCTTAAAAATACCAGACTAATGAAAGTGCTGAAACATAAGCAAACATGGGCAAAAACAAAGTAAATAAATGTGCTTAAAAATGGTGGACTAAACAATGTCTGGACCAGTCATGGGATAAAACGAGTAAATACTGGAGCAAATGTGCTTCAAAATGGTGGACTAATCAAGTGCTAAAACAAGTAAATACCAGACCAATCATGGGATAAAACATAAGTAAATACTGGAGCAAACCTGGGCTCAAACATAATTAAATACTGAACCAAATGACTTGGTTCAATATTTAAGGACTTTACAGAGCAAAGAGTTGGACACAAATGAATACTGGAGCAAACATGGGATAAAACATGAGCAACTGCTAGACTAATCAAGTGCTAAAACATAATTAAACACTGAACCACACAAGTAAATACCGGACCAAACTTGGGCTAAAACATTAGGAGCAAATGTATATTAAAACATGAGTAAATATTGGACTGAAAGGCTTAACTTAAGTAAATATTGTTTGTATATTGTACTTGAACACATGAAAATACTTGACTAATTAGGGCTAAACTGTTGTAACTGATGATTAGTAAACACCAAGGCTTGTTATCATAAGTCATTATATGGATAATGCATATTCAGATGTGCATAAAAACGTTTTACACATAAAATTCCGATGTTTTCTAAATCTAACTTGATATACTGACCATTTTTCCTTATTATGCGTCATCATAGATCCACAATAGCAGGGAGTAACCTCCGTCTTCCTGCGTACCTTGATTCACACTCAGCTAATTGCTCATTTGGCCACCAGGTTGAATGGGTGCATAAGGTCGCTCCGTGGTATTTTTGGTGTTGCCCATTCTGCAACCAGGTTTTCTTAATTGACTTTAGTCCAGCTGATTGGGATGTTTACTTAAACTTATGATTCACAGTGGAGAAAAATAAGGAAAGCGTGTGGTGCCTGACAATTTTCGATACCTTGGACAGCACGACCTGCACGTAAAACACTGAGTCTCATTACCCAGCTTTACTTTTCAGCAGGTAGTTTCTGTGTTTTCACACTCTGGGGTTCTATTACCTTAATAGCACAGAGACTCAGAGGTGAGTTATATTATCTTTACTGACCTTTATTGTTTGGTCATAACAACAAAGGTCAGTATGGATAATGTTGCAGCTCACGAAGCCTGCTTCAGTTCGATAACGATGGCCAGGAGAATGGCAAATGCTCCGTTCAGGTCTCAGTGTACTCGGTAAATCTGGTTTACTGCACACCTTTTATTAACAGGGAGAAAACACAAGGATTACTCTCTCACACACACACACACACATACACATACACACACACCTCGTTTTAGCCTGGCTTTTGGTTGGCGGTGACAGTATTATTTAGGACGGACATAAATGAGTCTGCTGAGCACCGGGCTAATGCTAACAGCAGCTCATAAGTCTGTCATTCACAAATATAAACACACACATGCAAGCAAGTCAATATTTGGTGTGCAGCACCGCAGAAGCTCCTCAGCTAACAACCACATTACAGTTCCTCACAAGTGTGTGAAGGACACACTGAAGTATTTTTGTCACGTGTGCATGAAATCTGTGCAAGTACGTGGGTGATAAAATGTTAAAATATGAGCGATGGATAACTCGTGTTTAGCCGTTCATCTGTGAATGTGTGTGTGACAGCGAGTGTGTGTGTCCAGTGATAACAGCTTGTCTAAATCTGTGTCCTGCCTGCTGACACTCCAACGCACACAGAGGGGAATTAATTAGTAAAAGGGCATCAGAGAAAAATAACTTCACGCCGCACCTCGCTAATGCATGCTGGTGTTTGTGAGTAAGAGCGTGTCAGTAGGTGTGTTGTGAAAGTTTCTGGCTATTTTCTGCAAGTGCGTGCTTGCAAGATTTTGGAGACTGTTGGAGAAGTTTTCTGCTTTGGTGAGAGGGAGGGGGCAGCGAAAGTTATCACTGTTTTTCTGTGCATCAGCTAGAAGTGACGCTGGGCGTCTCTGTCCACTCACTCCTCTGTTTGTCTTAGTCTGTCGTGAGTTTTTTTGTTGTTGTTTAATGGTAATGGTCAGAAATAGAAATGCTACAACGCTCGCCTGCTGTGATGCTACCTGAACTCAAAAGCAACATTCTTCATGATTCATGATTCTAAGTCTTATTTTAGATGTGACTGATGATTCTACAAAGAAGCTGCTTTGAGGATTTCCCTTATTTGGAGTGAGATAGACTGTAAGTGGGTGTTTGATGCAAAAAGTGCTAAAGCTGGCAATCCTTTTTTCCCTCATTTTACTGCCGTTTAGGTCGTTCTTCAACACAGTCATGAGCTGAGGAACTCACAAAGATGCAGGAGAGACATCTGCATGCATTCAGACCTGTGCTGTGTTGAAAGCAGGCATGCTCTGATCTGACATTTGGATATCAGCCTGATCCTCACTCCAAAAGAAGTCCTGTTTTGAAGCTTGGTTGGAAAAAAAACGGATATGACGAGGAGGGGCGGGTCTGACTGTGAAACCACTCGCTCACTGGCTAACGACTTGTGATTGACAAGTCGTTAGCCAGTGAGCTAGCGGAAAATACCACAACTAATCCTCCTTTTTGAAACATGGTATGACCAAGATTTGCAAAATAAATAAAGTTTTTATTCAGTATGACCCAAAATGAGTGACTAAGTCCATGAACTCAGCAGCAAAGTGTTCACAGAGTGTCAAGAAAGAAAGCCTTTTTCCCACAGACTTCTAGAGGACCGAGAGTCTTTTTACAACCACAGCTATCGCCATCTGGTGGCCTTCAGATAGAATGCAGGTTTAAAGCACTTCCGCATTGGCTTCATTTTTCCAACCAGGAAGCTACGTCCATCTTTTTTACTGTCTGTGGTACCACCAGCTGTCAGGAGAGCTAACACAGCACAGCTTGCGCTCACTCTCGTTATGTTTGGTTAACAGTTTGGGAAACTTTTATTGTTTTATTACAGTAGCATAACGTACAATCATTAGCTTGTTTATTACAGAGGACAACAAAAAAAAAATGTTTTGTGATCATCAGAAATTATAACACACTTTTCTAAATCAGTTTTTCACGCTGATTTCAGATCTGTTTTATGAGCAATGTTAATTTACAGTGTACAAGCATGTGGTAAGCATGCAAGTACACTGTAACGTAAGCACCATTCAAGTAAATGTTTCAATATCATCAGTGCGATGTCAAATAGGCACACATCGTGGCACAGATATCCTGAACTGTGTCATTCAGCTACAACAGTTTCATTTATCGGCCATTATAAATGCTGATACCAATAAATCGGCAAATAGCTAATATCTGCCTTTAATATCGGCCGACTGATAAATTGGTTGGGCTCTAGTCTTAGATGGCATAGTGTAGAAAACAGGAGAGATGTTTCCTCAAGGTGCAGAAGTTAATTAATGAGCTCACCACACACTGGGACAGTTGGGGTCACTGACTGTGAGTGCAGAATATCCTGAACACATTTCCATGTTTGTCTTGCAGTTTTTGATTTAGACCATGCTTCAGAGTTAGCCATCATCAGCTGATGAATGACCTTTTCTTTCAGTTCCAAAGAGACATATGAAAGGTACTTCCTAAAGTACGACTTGCATGGGCTCATGCACTCCAAAACCAGTGTCGTCCTCATGTCATCATACTGAATAATTAACATGAGCTTGATTGTTACTGCAGTAACTTGCTGGCGAAATGCAGGTTTAACTTTTTTATTACCAAATTTTATGACTTAATTTTAACCATAGTTGTAAAAGTATCCCATTAGAATTCAGCTGAGGGGGCACAGTGACCTTTTTGGACAGGCCTGGACCGCGGGGCCCGTCCGTAACGCTGATGCTGCACACGTCCAAATAAAACGATCGGCTGAGCTTTTATAAATTTTAAAGATGAAGACGTTTTAATGCTTTTTAAGGGCTTCTTCAGCTATTAGCAAGATCAAAGAAATTAAATACAGAATACAGAAAAAAAAAAAAAAAATCTTGCAGCACT
>VUQI01061946.1:0-15549 GCA_015106735.1 Paratilapia polleni
AGAAGTTTAGGTAGCTGCTCTGCATTGTGTTGGCACATGGCATTGAAGAGGATAAAAGTGGAGGAATTACATCCCTAAACTTAGTTACAGCACTTTCAGAAAGACATCTACTGTAATAAAATGTATTCCCCACTGCAGTGTAATTCATTATTGTAAATTCAAAAGTCACTAAGAAATGATCAGATAAAAGAGGGTTTTCAGGGAATACAGTTATATGTTCAGTCTCTATGCCATATGTCAGGACAAGATCTAGAGTGTGATTAAGGCGGTGGGTGGGCTCATTTACAATTTGAGAGAAGCCAATCGAGTCCAATAATAAATTAAATGCAGTATTGAGGCTGTCGTTTTTGGCATCTACATGAATGTTAAAATCACCCACTATGGTTATTACGAATGACATGGTGTCTTCTCCCAGCAAACAGTTAAAATAGTCAGAGATTCCAGAGATTTAATTTGATTTCATCAAAGACTGCTAAACAAAACCTAGTTGGAACCTTTATGTTTTTGTTATTGTTTCTTTTGTGGATATTTATGCCTGTGTGTATTTATTTAATGAGTTTTAGACTAGATTAAAGGAAGCAACAAATGCAAAAATGCATTTCCTGTGTTTGAAAGTTGTTAGGTCAGTATTTGCAAAGATGACTAATTCTATCCCAAAATAGAAACTAGGAACTAAATGTTTATTCTGGGATGTTGTGAGAGACCAAACTGGAGCTGTATTTTAAAGACAACATATTATGATATTTGGTTTTGGGGTTTCCCTTTCCTTTAGAGTTATAGATTCTTTTATGTGCATATAAAAGGTCTGCAAAGTTGCAAAGCTCAGCTTTAACGGCAAAGGGAATTACTCTTTCCCTTGCTAACTGTTGCTAAACTTGGTAGTCTAGAAAAGGTGGCTAGAATGAGCAGCTGCCTCATAGATTGCCATTTTTATCTACTATCTCTAACTCTAAAATGTCTCAGCCATGAGCAAGGCATGCTAAATGCTCTGTTTTTAGCTGCAAGAGCAAACACAAGAGATTTTATATACTCCCATAATATGAGGACCTGAAGCCTTACTGGATTACTTTTGTTTTTGATGCCAGCATCCCCACAGCAGTAGGAAAATCCTTGACGTTAGCATGTGGCTAATGTGGCTGACATTGGCATTAGTTTTAATGCTGTCGAGCTTTGTTGAAATTGTAATGCAAAGGGCTAATCAGAAACTGCAGTCCAAACTTTTTTAAAAGCAAACAAGGTGCAGTGTGTGTGTTACCGTGTTTTTATTTTGCCTTTGTGTTATAAAGTGCAGCCTCGACTAACCTGGTTCCTTTATTATCAATACGGCACACATAAATTATGAATGGTCACAATGCAATAAATGTCTAAAATGGTAACATCATTGTATATAAATTTAGTGGATTTTGTATAAGGTAGCAACATCTGCAGAGTCTTTCCTTGCTCTGGCTCTGGCTCTGGTTCAAACTTCAGGCTTTTGTTATCTGCCAGCAGCTATTAAAAGGCTGTCCTGTCATAGAATTTAGGGTTTTATGATGGCCAGTTTACCTTTGTGGGATTTTCGCTGTGAAAGGCATGGCACTCTTCCCCAAAAGGGCGCGTGCAGAAGATCATTTAATTTAAAGCTACAGGTGCTGAAACAGCCTATTTGGAACTGGGCTGAAATTGGGGTATACAGCCATGGTAAGATGACATCTGTGCAGTGTTTTGAGCTGAAACATTCCTAGACACATTCTAAGTATTCAGAGGATGGTGGTTTTTAAAAACCTTATTATATAAAGTAAAATTTTTATACAGCATTTTTCAGATTTGACTGGTGATTCTGTACATGCAGTTTTTATGTCCCAGTGACCATTGAAAATAAAGTTATTTTAGATTATGCTTCAAATGTGCCCGGGTGTGTTTCAAGACACTTTTTGTGTAGCAAGACTTGTTTCTAGAAGGACTTTAATCATACTGGATGGTGTGTCCACCTATTACTGTCATGATAATGGATAAAGGTCAGTGCAAGTGAGGGGGGAAAAACAAAATAAACCTATCAGAGGGATAGCAAAAACTTTAGGCATGGCCAAATCTGTAGTCTGGTTCATTCTTAAAAAGAATGAATGCGCTGACCAGCTCAGCAACACCAAAAGGCCTGAAAGACAGAATTATTTCCGTGGTTAAGAAAAACAACTTCACAATATCTAACCAGGTGAAGAAAACTCTAGAGGAGGTGGATGTATCATTGTCAAGAGACTCCTTCATGAATGTAAACACAGAGCGTTTACAACAAGGTGCAAACCACTGGTTACACTCAAGAAGAAGGTCAGATTCGATTTTGTCAGAAAACATCTAAAAGAGCCTGCACAGTTCTGAAAAAAAAAAATAAATCTTTGAAAACCAAGATTAACTTGTACCAGAATGACAAGAAGTGAAAAGTATGAAGAAAGAGAGAAACGGCTCATGATCTGAAGCATACCACATCATCTGTCAAACATGGTGGAGGTAATGTTATGACATGGACATGTATGACTGCCACTAGAACTGGGCCACTAGTGTGTATTGATGCTGTGGCTGTTGATAGAAGTAGCAGGATGAACTGTGAAGTGTACAGGGCTATACACTCTACTCAGATTCAGCCAAATGCTCCAAAACTGATTGGATGGCGCTTCACAGTGTAAATGGATAACAACCCAGAGCATACTGCAAAAACAACCCAAGAGGTTCTCAAGGGAAAGAAATGGGATATTATTCAATGGCCAAGTCAGTCACCTGATCGCAACCCAACAGAGCATGCTTTTCAGTTACTGAAGACGAAACCGAAGTCAGAGAAACCCACAAACAAGCAGCAACTGAAGGCAGTAAAGGCCTGGCAGAGCATCTCAAGGGAGGAAACAGCATTTGGTTATGTCCATGGGTTCTAGACTTCAGGCAGTCATTGACTGCAAAGGATTTTTATCTAAGTTTTAAAAACAGTCCTTATATTTAAAATGATGTCAGTTTGTTAATTTTGATCCTCTGAAAATGGCGGACTATGTATACAAATGGCTGTAATTCCTAAACTGTTACTGTGAAATTTTTGTTAAACCCCCTGAATTAAAGCTGAAAGTCTGCACTTCAATCATATATAGATTGTTTGTTTGATTTAAAATCCACTGTGGTAGTGTACAGAGGCAAAACTGCAAAAATTGTGTCTTTGTCCAACAAATTATGGACCCTAACTGTCATTGATTTGTTTCTTTTGAATAAAAAGGATTTAATCTTGTTTTGTTTTGCAGAGTGATGGAAGAGAGCCCCCAGCACCACCTATCGATTAGCAGTGGAGCCAAATGACCAACAAATATACTCCTGCTCTGACTGGAGCTGCACAGTAGCTGCGACCAGGACGGCACCATCTTCCTGACAGCCTTCCTTCACATATCGTTTTCTTTTTTTCTTCTTCTGGTACTATTGCAGATCTGTCTTTGATTCTTGTTACTAGAGCCCAGCTGATAACTGAATTAATGAGGCTAGCACAACTACAATATTTAAAGGGGACCTATTATGCTCATTTCCAGCTCCAAATCTTTATTCTTGGATTCTACTCAAGTAGCATTTGCAGTTTAAAATAATCCTTTTTATCATACACCGGGCTTGGTGCAGGCCCTCAGTTCATCCTCTGTCTGAAACAAAGGCGTTAGCTTCTCCCTCTTTAAGTCAGCTTTCTTCTGATTGCCTGCCCCTTGCAGGGCTTGGACAGCAGGTGGGTGGAGCTTCTGTGCTTACAGTCAGAGCTATATTAAGGTTTACTGCTATCACACAGGACCAGGAATAGAAAAAAAATGAGCGACTGACCGTGTTTAATATGGGCATCTGGCACTGTAACAGCATACATGTGACACAAAATAAGGAAAAGCATAATATGTCCTCTTTCAGAGTTTCATTTGGCAATTTAGAGGTTTATAAAAATGTTTTGCATATATAAACTCACAATATAAACTTTGCCTGCAGTTGTTTTTTTTAGTTACTAAAAAAAGTATTGGCTGAAAAGGCAGATTTTTACAGTCAAACACAAAAGTTTTTATCCAGAGGAATGTGATAAATGTCGAACACAGTCATATAAAGACACATTTAATAAGACACATTTGGCTTTTCACATGTGCAAAGATATACACTATGACAACATAACTGCCAGACAGCACTGGTTTAAAAAATATATATATCAGCTGGACTCTGTGATATTTTACCAAGTCTCAAATCAGGAGGTTTGGCATTATTTGGAGTTGGTCCCTGATCCCAGCTCTGATGCTGACTGATCTGTAGAAACTCAGATGTTTATTCAAAATGAAGGAATGTATCACATGGTCAGGGAAGAAGGGAGGAGGTAGCAGAGATTTCCCTGTGGGGTCGTTAAATTGTTGTTTCGGTGCTTGTAATGAAGGGTGGCGGGTCCTTCAGTCTCCCTCAAACATTCCACTCTTTCCACTTTATAAAGTTAAAACTAAACAGTGCCAGTAATGATGTTGTTTCACATTATGTTTTAATTTCATATTTAACCCAGTAGAATTTATTTGTTACAGTTATATACTCGATTAAGATTTCATTACAGTAACACAACATCTACTTTTAATGCAGTGAATTAGTCTTTTGTGTTTACATTCAGGCCCCGGTTAGATACTTCTCTGAGTCAGGCAGGTAGTCAGGTCTGCTGTATTAACTGCAAGGCTGTCCCTTTAAATAAGGCAGTTTGGTTAATGTGGTGTCTGTGAAGGCAATGGCAACACATTTGAAACAAGTTCTATATTGATTTGTAAAATGTGAGCAAAATATTTGATGCACACATCACAGGTAACAATTATTCTAAAGTCTAAAGAGGTGCTCAGCTTCATTTCACAAAATGAAACAAATTGCAGGAGTATGGATTGGATAGGATTTCGAGATCAGCACAAACAAAATCAGTTTCAGTCGTGTTAAGGTGATTGTGTGTGTGTTATTATGTTTTCTGGTTAAAAGAAGAAAAAAATATTAGTAGCTAAAATAATACACTATCAGCACTTTTTTGATTCCTTTAGAAGGTCTCATGTACTGATTAAGCTGTCAAAAAGATGAGAATAATCCAAAGTTTCTTCTTCACGACTTCTGTACCACAGTTTGTCAAAATGGAAATGAATGAAACGTGCCAATGTGAATTTTTAGTTCTGAATTTTTTGTGTTGGAATAGCAATATGAGGGGTCCTTTTGTTATTTTGAATTTATTTGGGAATGGTCTGCAGTTTTCTTTTTCCACATATATTTAATTGGGAACCTTATTCAGTGATACCGAAGCCTTGTCCAAAATACAGCAACATTTTCTCGATTTTTACCCGACCCACACAAAACAACAGAACAAACAAAACCCACATATTCTCAGAACCATCGGCTGAAACTTTCAGCTGCAGGATTCTTTGTCTGATGTGCGACTGTGTGTTATGAACATCTGTGCAGTGTGTGGTTATTAAAGTGTATATGGGCCTTGCAATATGTTCCTGGGTATCTGTGATACCAGAAAATACATGTATTAGACTTCAAATTAAAGGGTCTTTGTTGAATGCATGGAGAGAGTTTAAACACCTGTGGGGCCATGTTCATCTGGCTTACTCTTCATTTCCATATCAGCAAAAATCCTCTGAATTTCTTTTTGTACTACAGAGTAGAGTTGTTCTGGGAGGTCACAGAGAGGAGCTAAAAGATTGAAAATATCGGGTAAACCGCAATCTGTATGGAATCAGTGGGGGAAGCCATGAGAATATTGAGATTAGTAGTATCGCAGGAGACCTCAATTTACACTGTTACTGTTTAAGAGTAAAAGGGCTTCAACTATGCACTTTTCCTACAACAAAACAGAAAATAAAAAGACTTCAGTCTAACTGCTTGGCTGTGTTTTGTTTGAAGCTTTGCACATTTCCCTTTCATCAAATTAATGAGCAATTTATGCTTACAGGCAGTGTGGGAAAATAACTTTTACTTGTATACTGTGCTGAAGTACAATTTTGAGATCTTTTTACATTGTTTTACTCTACAGGTATAGTCAGTCACTCTTGACTCAACCAAACAAGTGATGATCTGTAAAAATAAATAAATAAATTTTTTTTAAAAAAAGGGGGGGTTAGGGGGTGGGGGTGCTTATTAACGTGAATTGGTGCTGCATAACGGTACATATGCAGCAACACGTCTCCCTCTGCCCTTCTTTTCTCTCTCTCTCTCTCTCTCTCTCTCTCTCTCTCTCTCTCTCTCTCTCTCTCCAGAGGTTTCTTCCTGTTAAAAGGGAGTTTTTCCTTCCCACCGCCGCCAAGTGTTTGCTCATAGGGGGTGGTCAGATTGTTGAGGTTTCTGTCTTAATATTGTGGGGTCTGTAACCTACAATATAAAGCGCCTTGAGGAGACGGTTGTTGTGAATTGGCACTATATAAATAAAATTCAATTGAATTGAATCAACAATCCAGCAATGCAATTCTGAAAGCAGAGCTTGTAGTATTTTCAATTGTGGCATGTCTACATTTACTCAAGTAGGGACATCTTCAACTGCAATGCATAAAAAATTGGTATATTAATGTGCAAATGACAGATATATTTGTAGACACTTGTTTTCCTTAAAGGTTAGGTTCTCAGTACTTCAGGTATTTTGAAAATTAGTTAGATGTCTATGAACTTTAAAACTTTTTTTATGTGATTATTCCTCTTGTTCATAGTGAAATTTAATATAAATTATAACGAGTTAATTTTGTCCATACAACATTGAACAAAATAGTATAGAGGTTTTTTAAAAATAAATAAATAAATGTCCATAATAAGGAAGAAAAAAACGTTTTAATTGTTCATATGGACACCTGACAAGTTAGTCCAAAATAAAAGTCATGTTATGGTTAATCTTCTGAGCATGCGCAGTGCTAAAACGGAACCGTCCAACTGTTTCCCTGAGTTACCGTCAACAACTCCGTTAGCTCACAGTATCTTCAGTATGTTAGCGTGACTTTAGGTTATTATTTATCACTATATATGTACATATATAAGATTAATGTGTATAGAAGTAAAGTCACAGTCAAAGTCTGCATTATGGTAATTAATCTTGAAGAGCGGCACCGGAGGTTAATAACATGTTTAGTGGCTAATTAGCTCGAGCGAATGAACACTAGCTAGCATGTTAGGAAGCTGTTTGCAGGTTTGAGGATGACCGATCAGGAGTACGGGACACTTGCTTATACAAAAAGCCCGAAAACATCGAAAAGAACGACATTTCAGGTATAGACCTTTTCTAAACATTTCCTACCAAATGAGAAATGACCAAAATGAGCGGCTTAGTTAAACTGACAGCCCTCCGAAGCCTGTAAATTAATGGAGCATCACGTTAACCTGAAATGATGTGGCTTTAGGATGAACTTCAGGCTGCTGTCTCTGCCAGGGCGAGCAAAACCAAAACTGATCAGTACTCCTACTCTGATGACTTCGAAGAAGATGAAGATGGTAAAATGGCAAAGCTTTTTTTTTTTTTTTTTTAAAGACTAATTATAGTAAAGAATGAATGTTTTGACAACTTATCTTTCTATGTTTCAGAGTTTTTAAACAGACTCCTCAAATCAAGAAAAAAGAGGAATGACGCTCTCAAAGCTGGGAAGAGTAAAGCCAAAACCACCAACAACTTTGAGCAGTCGGACGATGAAGGCAAACACAGCAGGACGAAGAAAGTTTCATTCCTGAAAACACAAAGAATCAGCACACCCTCCAACTACACGACTGCATCAGGGTCACAGGAAAGAAATGAGCCGCCAGACTCCCCCACTGCTGGACACACAAATTCTAATGGGTCACTTTCCTCGCAACAATCCACGAATGTCGGTAAAGATGACGCACAGTTTAAAAGTGGTGGTGTGGAGTCAGCTGATCCTCAAATCACAAGAGAGAACTCAAGTAAATCTTTGTCATACCAAACATCGAATGATACTCTCCTGGACATGCCTTTGCCTTTGCCATCTGACAGCAGCATGGTGGAAACTCCAGGGCCAGAGCAAAAGAGCAGCTCTGTTGCTGAACAAAACTCACAGAGTCCACAGTTATCAACATGTGACGTGAACCACACAGCTTCAGCAGGTGTGTTTAGTTTAATACAAGATACTTCTATGAGGTATCAGTGCAGATTTTACATTTAGATTTACATCTGTCATTATTCAGATAGTGTTACAGAGAGGGAGCCCCCCAGACCCAAACCCCGGCAAAGGACCCTCGGATTGAGCTTTCACACTACTGAGAGGCCAGCTGAAGAATTTCAGGAGCTCAGCAGGCCTCAGACTTCTTCTGCTTCAATTCCCCTCTCAACCGATACATCCGGCACCATTGCTGTAAGGAGCTGCAGTACACTTGTGCTTTGTTATACAGTATTTTAAGTTAAACTAAAAATGAAACTTTCCCTAACTGAAGTGCATTTGTGATGCTGTTTCATCATAGTGGACGGAAGGAGATCCTGCAGTTTCACCCTCTTCAAATAAGAGTGAGCAGTCTCCACTCTTCACCAAGTCCACGGTTGAGTCTGGATCCAGAGGTAATAACAAAAAAAAAAAAAAAATCTTCAGCACTAGAACCTTTTTTTTTCTTTTTATTGAGGGAATAAAAAAGGCAACAACATTTACATATAATATGGTGAGAGGATAGGAAGTCAGAAGTTGACACAGAAGAGAAGAAAAATTTGGAAAAAACAGGTTAAATGAAAACAACTGAAAATACTATTACATTTATAGCTGTTACCTTGCATGTATTTACTGTGTGGTTACATATGGTATTTTTACTTTTAAAGATCTGTAAGTCTGTATGACAATTTTTTAAAAAAGTTAACTTAAAAAACTATTTATATATTTAGAAAGAGGAATAAGGGAATAGAATTAAAAGCCACTTGTACTGGTCCCAAAAAGATACCACTGTAAATATGACCTAGACTGAAAAGGCTAAAAGTGTGTTTTTAGATGAGATTTGAATACTGATAATGTGTTCATGTGTAAAAATTAAAACTAGGTATGAAAAAAACATTTTTGTCCACTAAAATAAAATTAACAACTAGACTTTTGAAACATACAAACTAACTGAAACAATATTGTTCTCTTATCATGTGCTGAATATAAAAAAACTTAACGTGGGGCGAGAATAAATAAATCTTAATAATAATAATCACCATTTAAAAGACAAAACAAAATAACCATAATTTGTTATTGCATGTCTAATTGATCCGCTTAATATTTGATTTATTGTTTTAGATGGCTTTATTTCTGATGACAGCAAAGAGCAGGAGAGGAACTACTCCACATCATTTGAAGAATTTAATGTAAGTACACTTTGTAACGTGGCTACGATGTTTAGCTGTTTTAAATGAATCACATCTTATTCTGAAAAGCTCCAGTGTAAGTCTGTGTAGGTTCTCAGTCATCCAGGTCATGGTAGTCTTAAGCGCTTGAGTCGAAGGCAACTGGACTTCTTTTTGGTTTGTGAAGATGTTTAACCTCTCATCCAAGAGGCTTCTTCAGTTCTAAAAACTGATGGAGAGTCCCAGGTATTTATGCCCCATTCCAGTTACGTCGGATGTCAAAACTCGGGAGTGACATCACTCCTGAGTTAAGTGTGTTCCAGTTTAAAGTGGGAAAAGCAAGGAAAACAGGATTTGGTTTGCTTCTTAGCATGGTAAAAACATTCATGCTTTACTAGTAATACAGCACAATACTTGTTTTTTTGTGCTTAAAATACCCGCTGCAGCACGTTCATGGATAGAACCTGATCAGTGCTCTGTGCATGGCTTATTTAGTGGGTCACAAATACACAACAGTGGCAGTACAGATTAAAAGTTTAAAAGTTTTACTACTGTTTACGTTCACAGCCGCCGTCTTGGATTGTTAACTCGGGGTTGGTGGGGCTGCTCTGACTTTCTGAGCTGGAAATCCGATTTGACGGGGCATTCAAGTTGAAAATTCCGACTGGGAACTCGGAAATTTTGACTTTCGACTTCATCTGGAATGCAACCCCTAGTGGGGTTGTCCCCTTGGAGGTGGTCCTGAGAGCCGGTAATCATGTGAGTAATTAAGGGTCACAAGAGCTAAGATGTGAATCAAGGCGTGGGTCATTACCGTCACAGGGGCCAAGGTGTGAATCCTTTGTGAGAAACTTCCCCACCCCACCATCATTGTGTTATTAAGGTCACATGGGTCAAGATGTGAGATTGGGTTGAGTCGGGATCTCAAGGCTGCATTGTATGTGGTGTCATGGGCTACCACCTGTGTTCAATGATGGTCATTCACAGTGGACGTAGATGGCCCTCATTTGCTCCTCTCTCAAACCATCTGTCTTCTTGGTCCAAAATGTCAATGTTAGCGCCCTCAAAAGAGTCTCCTTTCTCCTTTAGATGCAGGTGTACAGCTGAATCTTGTCCTGTTGAGTTGGCTCTCCTATGTTGTGCCATGTGTATGTGCAGTGTTTGTTTGGTCTCTCCTATGTAAAGGTCTGAGCACTCCTCCCTGCACTGCACAGTGTGCACTACGTTGTTCAGCTTGTTTTTGGCTGTTTTGTCCTTGGGATTGATTCTTTTTTGTCTGAGAGCGTTAGTTCTGAGTTTCTCCAACAAATCTGCCACATAACAGACTCACCATCAGTTTTTAGAACCGAAGAAGCCTCTTGGATGAGAGGTGAAACACCTTCATGAACCAAAAACAAGTCCAGATGCCTTCATTTCAAGTGCTTAAGAGCCCAGTGTGTGTATTGTTTTCTTTCAGGGATGCTCAGGAGTTCACTCAGACCAACTCTCTCATGTCCCTGAGAAATCATTTGAAACCAGGTTAGTAATCAAGCTGCAGTGGTGGAGTTCCATTTGTGAAACTTGATAACTTAGCTGACATTTTTGTTTTTGCTCTGTTTGAATTAGGACTTCAAGTTCTCACTCTAAGACCACTACACGATCTCAGAGTGTGTGGTCCAGGAAAGTGGAGTCAAAGTATTTGGGGTCTCTCAAAGTTCTGGATCGTAAAGTCTCTTTACAAGAGTCTCAGCCACAAGAAGCAGATTCCCTCCGAGCTGCCATTTACCAGGTCAGTGTGACACTGAGGCTGTTATCTTTTCTAGTATTATTTACAGCCACACAGTGGAGGAAAGCGCTTTGATGGTCCTTATTGCTACAGTTAGAAGTCTGCACAGGGTTTTCCCGTGTTCTGTTCATGTGGATAAAAGACGATGAGAACCTCACTCAGCACTGCTCAGAGGAGCTCCATACATCCAAACATAGAGTAGACATCTTAGAATAAGATTCTGTTAAATGCTCAAGTTATCAGGTACAGAGGAATAAATTCTAAGAGTCCATTTTGAGCTCTAAAAGTTGTAGTTTCACCGATGAAATAAAATCCAAATCCTAAAGGGAGTGTTTAATGTTGTGTGAGTCGTTGGGAGGCAAAAATCTGTTTTGTTTTGTTTTTTTGTGCTGAGCATGTGAATGTGAATGCTGTGTGTGTGTTTGTATTTTGCACACTGATTATTTATGTGAGCCGAGGGCCTCGGAGTATCAACAGTGTATTCTCTGTATAAGATCTGTCCTCACTCTTATCAGGAATGGCTTAAAAAGAAAAAAGAAAAGTCAAGAGAGAACATGCAGCCGAAGAAGAAAGAGGACATGTTGAAAGAAAAAAAGAAAAAGGTGAATAATCTGTGTTTTAGACAAACTACGGAACAATTTACAAGCTTTAAAGATTACATTCAGTACATGAATACACACTCCTCACCAGTTATTTTTGAACAAACAGGAAGAAGAGGATAAAAAGGAAGAAGCTGTTGCGTCCTATGAGGCTTGGAAGGAAAAGAAGGCAGAAAGCCTCAAAGCAAAAGCCAAAGACAGGGAAGCTTTGATTAGAAAAGAGCAAAAAGCAGCTGAGGAGAAAGAGGAAAAAAGGCAGACTGCCAAACAGGTAAAAATATATCACTCTGCCAGCAATAATGAGCATGTTTGTAACTGTGAAGTTAATTTGGTAATTTAATAACAATTAAAGGTGTTTGAGAAATGGAAACGTGAGCATGATGATCTACTCAAAGAGAAGTACAGAAAACAAAAGGAGGCCGAAAATAAACTGAAGCTGAAAAAACAAGAACAGGAGGAAGAAAGAAAGAGAGACAGCAGATCTGCCTTTTCTGACTGGTGAGTGGAAATCGTTCATTATTCGTCTTACTTATTTAAAGATGATGAAACATTATATCCGTTTTTTAAAGCAACAAGAATACAGTCTTTGGCTGGAAGGTCTAAACAGCAGATCCAAAAGATGATTGAACTTTACACATTAATGATATTTAGTGATAGGAATACATACACTGTGCATACATGTTTCATAAAACTTGTAATAGCTGTAATGCCTCCACAGCTATTACACAGCTATAGCTTGGTTTGAAAATTATCAACCACTAGATGGCAGTCAAAGCTTCTTCATCAACTATCTCTCTCACAGAAACACAGCAATTCTCATCTAATACTGTTTTTTTTTTTTTTATCTTTTTTGACCTGATTAAGGTGTGAAAAGAAGAAAGATGTTCTCCATGAAAAACTCATGAAGGAGCACAAAGAAATCAAAAATAAAGCAGAGGAGGAGAAATACATGAAGGAAGAAAGAGACAAAATGGCTGTAGAGATGTATGAAAACTGGCTGGTAAGTAGAATTTTTAATTTTTAATTCATGGCATCAGGGGTACCGCTGCTTTCTTACTTGTTCATGAGACAGATGGTCTCTCACTTAGCAGTCAGCACCAGTCTGTAGTGTGAACTCTTCACTTACGACTTCTTAGATGGCCCTGACAGTTTTCAACACTCAGGAGGAAAGAAAATAAGAACATTAGTCCAAGTGTTTCAGTACATATTTTTAGGTACTTTTATTTAGTGAATTTCTTCCTTTTTAATGCTTTTACTTCACTGAATTTCTGAGAGGAAAATTGAATTTATTTTCCACTTTAAGTTTTTACATTAAAAAAAAAGCATGATAGCTTTATAAGATGCAAAACCTTGTTATAGATTAAATCACCATCTCACAAAGGTTTTCTTTTGCCATGTAACCTGTTATTTTTGTGTACTTTTTCATTAAATAGTAAAGCTCAAACAGGTGGTCCTACATTTTACATAAAAAGCAAAAATTAAATGTGTACAGTACTGTGCAAAGGTTTTGAGCAACCGCTCGTGTTTTATATTTTGCTTCCATTGAGCTTGTAATTTTTTTTAAAAGTGGTCTTGAGCAATAGTTCTCCAGGCTTTCTGGAGGTCTTTCAAAGTTTTTCTTTGGACATTGGCTGCTTTCTCACTCATTTTCAGCCTGTCACAAAAATACATAATTTGTTCCCATTGCTTTAGTCGAATCTACCAACAATGTGGTTCCCAAAAAGCTATTAGCTGAAAACTTGGCATATCTCAGCATGGTGTGCAGTGTGTCCTTAATTCTACAGGAGATGAACAGTATCTGAAAGTCATGTCCTTAAGAAACAGGAAAAAATCTCACACAGGACCTGAGAGATGCATCTGGCCCTTCAGTTGATCCATCTACTGTTCACTGAAGCCTCATCAGAAATGGTCTCAGTGGAAGGATGGCTGTTAAGAAGCCATTCTTAAGGAAGGGAAAGTTTGAGATATTTAAAAATTTCAATATGTACGGAGGAGGTCAGGAGAGAGGTACAACAGTGAGTGTCTACAGCCATCTGTAGAACATGGTGGAGGCTCTGTCATGGTTTGGGGCTGCATTTCAGCCAGTGGTGTTGGAGATCTTTTCAAAATTGATGGAATTATGAACACAGAAAAGTACCATCAGATTTTGATCCACCATGCACTAATATAAGTGGTCATACCAAATAGTGACTTTAAAGCTCGTTAGAATTGTACAAACAATTTTGCCTTATTTAATGTGTTTCCATGTATGTTTGTGCATGTTTCAATAAATTCCTGCATCTGTTTCCCATTTTCAAAGCAAAGTATAAAGAAATGAGAGGTGGCTAACACAGTACTGTATATGAAAACTTATTTCCTCTTTGATTAATCATTTCCCGACCTCTGAGTTTTATGTCGCGTCCCTTTGGATGACTCGTAGTGCAGTAACTTTAACTCCGTCTTGAGCAGCTTTAACAGCAAGACACGATCATGAAACTTTACAGGTGCAGCTGAGATCTTAACAGGTGTGACCTTTGACTCTGAGCTTTGTTTTGTCAGCCAAAAGTCTGTTTCCTGCCTCCAGCTTGTTCAAAACTCTGCAGCCAGACTTTTAACAAATTCACAGAGACAAGACCACATTACTCCCATCCTCGTTACACTACACTGGCTACCTGTAGATATAGAATTGATTTTAACTTTTATTAATTACTTTTAAAGCCTTACATGGGCTCGCGTCTACCTACATTTTACAGTCATGCCTTATGAACCGAGTCGCTGCCTGTGTTCCTCGGGTCAGGGCTGGTAACACAGATTTTCTTGTTTTTCTTTAGGGAAGAAAAGATCTGGAACAGAGGAGACGGAGAGAAGAGAGACGGATACAAGCGATACTCGGAGACAGTCCGCCTCCACCGTGGAGCCCCCCAAATAAGACCATACCGTTTCGAAGATGACAAATGAAATGTAACATAACACCCCTGTAACAGCTGTTGGTGTTATGTTACAGGTTATATTTTAAATTTGTACTGTATGTTGTACTCAGAGTGGTACAACTGGTGAAGTTTATATTTTTGTCTGATTTTGTTTTAGCCAGCAATTCTAGTGAATGCTTATATTTTTGTATATTTTCTAGATAAAATGTTTGTAAAAGTGGAAAAATTGAGTATGACAAAAATTGACTGTGACATATGCCAAAGGAAAATGTATGTATTTAATACAATAATTATTTATTATTAACAGTTTGTCACCTACAGTTATGTTCATAAGTATTTGGACAAAGACACAGTGGATTTTAGATCAGACAGTCAATGTGTGATTGAAGTGCAGACTTTCAGCTTTAATTCAAGGTGTTTAACTACACTGTTTTAAGAATTACAGTCATTTTTATACACAGTCCCCCATTTTCAGAGGCTCAAAAGTAATTGGACAATTAACTGACAAGTGGTTTCATGGCCGTGTGAGGCCTGTTCCCTTGTTATTCCATGAAAAATTAAGTAGATTAAAGATCTGGAGTTGATTCCAAATGTTGAACTTGCACCACTGTATTGCACCATGACACCAAGACAAATTCCTCATTTGTGTACAAACTTGGCAATAAAAATAATTCTGATTCTGATTCTGGTGTCTTTTCTTTGGAACTCTCAATATCAGGTCCAAAGAGATGTCGATGCAAGTGAAGGAGGCCATCATTAGGCTGAAAAAAACAAAATAAACCAATCAGAGACATAGCAAAAACTTGAGGAGTAGCAAGATCAACAATCTGGTACATTTTTAAAAAGGGATAAATACACTGGCCAGCTTAATAACAACAAAAGGCCTGAAAGACCACAGAAGACAGCTGAAGTGGATGATTGCAAATTCTTTCCCTGGTCAAGAAAAACAATTTCACAACATCTAACCAAGTCAAGAACGCTCTCGAGGAGGTA
>VUQI01061947.1:0-20078 GCA_015106735.1 Paratilapia polleni
AGAATTGAACCCTTCTTTTCCTCTCACAAAACCTTTCTTTTCATTTCTTTTGGCATGGTCAATAGTTGTTTTTTTTTTTATTCCAGTTACTTTTGATGTACTACTAGCACTGTTTTTGCCACCAGTTGGTCCTATTGCAAGAGGATAGTGATGACCACAGCAATGGTTTTTATACTTTTCCTCGTTAAATAAGATTTGGTTCAGGTGATCACCTCATCAGTACCTTATTAGGTAGAAACAGGTGTGCTTGTGTTGGAATTCAAGAGACACTGGAATGGAATGACTGTCATACATGTAGAGATGCTGATTTCTGAAAAATTTGCAGTGGTCTCTTAATTTTTTCCAGAGCTGTATATATTAGTCTGTTATGTTAGTCTGGGGGTAGACTGCATATAGACCACTGTACTTCCATTATTTAAATCCAAGCCAAAAATAAATCTTGAAGGGCTGACTGTAGTACTTTAGTTTATTTCACTATCTTTCAGGTAAAGCTTGCAACCATTAACGATCTGTGTTTTGACAATATTTCATGATTGCTGAGCTCATAGAATATTTATTACCATGAAATTATGTTATTTTGGTGGAGCACAGGGTTAGTGCAGGGCAATTTCATTAACACCCAAAGTGTTACCTGTCATTTAGAAATTGAGCTCAACAACCTCCTATAAATCTCCTATAAATACTGGTCTGATGATATTCAGTGTTTTAAGTCTTATCTGTGCCTCTTGTTGTTACTTTGCGGCTGTTGAAAAACTTCAAGCGATTCTTTGTTTTTGACAAATAGCTCTTGACACTGAGGTGAAACACCAAACAAAGGAGCTGGCTAGAGAAAGACTTTTGTTGGGCATGAGCTTAATAGTTATTAGTACACTGGGTTCAAATCTGTATGTAGGACACAGTAAAGGTCCCATACTTATTTGGAATAGTTTTATTTTCTTATACACAGTTATATGGTGGAAACTAAATAAAATATATATATGTTTTTCACCACAAATTACAGTGTTGTTATTCATTTTCAGTACTAAAGCCTGACTTAAATGTAAAGTACAAGTATTACAATATTTCCAGATTCAACAAAGCATCAATCAGGCAACCTGAAGTTACTTTTATCAGTTTCAGGTCGCCTGATTGAACAGATTAAACATCCTATAACAACTTATTCGACGTTTTGATGATCAGTAATCCATGATCAGTGATATAAGTCAAATGAAGGAGACAACGAGGGGACTAAGTCACACCTGAGGCTTATGTACGTCTTGAATTGAAGGCTACCTGACATCCCGACTGCTGATGTCTCTAAGGTATATTTAAGCCTTTCATAAAACCATTATACACTTTGTGATACCATTTATTCTTGACGATTTTAGTTCAATACCCTTTTAATGTATTTTACATTGTGTACAGCATTTATGTCTGTATGCAGGTGTTTTCATTGTTATTGATGGAGTTTCCCACTGTCATGGAGGATTCAAGCTGCCTTCCTAAGTATGAGGGATCATTCACTTTCTATAGAAAATGGACGTAGCCACCCTAACATCACCCATTGGTTTGTGAAGACTGGTTTTGAAGCCTTAACATTAGCATTTTTGTGCAATGTTGAGTTTTTGGAGCCAGATTTGACGATATTTAGACAAGAGGGTAGCAGATACCTGCTAATTAGTTCATAATAATGGGTTCATAAAATAGTACAGTTTTACTCACCAGTAATCGGCTTTTGACTTCTTGAACTGTCTGTTAGTAAAATTTGGTATTTGTCAGATAATTGCAACAAAAATGCTCCCAAAGGCATCAATTTAACAAACGTGGTTGAGAAGTGTAGTTCAGTAACTCGATCTAGCAGTCATTTACCTGCTACAGCCACCTGTGTTGGCATCCACCTGTCAGTCAAAACAACAATGCCCCTAACCTTTAGCCTGAATAAATTTTAAAAGGGTGAGCTATGAATAGAAAATCTCCCCATCCCATTGTTATGAAGGGATAAATCAGCTAAAGAGACCAACACTGTTTTTTGTTTTTTTTTGTTCTAGGGTGTAAACATGCTTTGAACTGCTGTAGGAGTGTATGGACACTGACTTGCTTTGGGAGCAAGCCTCAGGTGGGCACTCGAAGAACTGCAATTTTTGGCACTTCAGTATCATCTTCATCCAGTGTAATCCAGTGCTGATATTTGAAATTGCCATTTGTAGTTAGTTTCATTTTGTTTATTAACCATTTAGAAACTGTCAGATTAAACACCACTCAAAAAAATAAAATAAAAAAAAATAATACAAGTGACACACACCTCATATCACCTGTATTTTTTTTAACAGTGTTATACTGGAAGGTATAAAAGAGCTCCAGGCAGGTGAGGTCCACACAAGTAGTACCATGTACTTATGTCCTGATAATAGTAACTCACACCCACTACAGAGAGGGCGTGATACATCACTGCAGATTGCTCGCCCTTTCCCCTCCTTTGGGACTAACAAAGCTGTGTCATACAGTGTTGCTGTTGACCTGCAGTCTTACTGGACATATTTGGAGTCTTTTGGAAATTTTCTTATTAACTACACACAGCGAAAAAATACCAGGCAATAAAGCAGAGTGTTAAAATACTCTCCACAAAATGAAAGATAGAAAAGAACCAGTGTATGTTTATCCACATCAAACTGTTGCAGCTTCTGCATGAAGTATAATCATCGTCAATCACTGTCCCGAAATATTAATATTACAACTTCCATACAGTCACCATTAATAAAACCTGTTGGTGCGTCTTCCCGTTTGTTCTGAAATCCTTGGTTTTATCAGTGTTCAACTGAAGAAAATTAGCATGACATCAGGTAACAAACTCATCCAGATATCCACAATACTTTGTTATCCACTGTATGATTAACATATATAACATTGAAAACATATGAGTTAGTGCTACATTCATTAGCCTTTAGTCTAACACTGATCCGTCAGTGAAATGTGCTCTACCCATCTTATGCCTTTCCATTAAAATGAATGCTCTTATAGTGGTTAATGCAGATGAAAAGTCCCCAACACTTATGGTCTCACTGGATCGCTAAACCCTTAGTTGCTCTGGGAGAACATCTAAGGGTTGTTGTTAGCCAGAGTCATTGTTGGATGTGGCTTGCTCCACAGACCCGTCGCACCCCTGCACGCTGACCTCTCCACCTTCATACTGCAAGTATGTTTGCTCCTCTCCTGCACTCCCTTGGCAGATCCAGGGAGTCACTGTTACAGTATCAGACTGTCTCAGCTGCCAAAGTTCTTCCTGACTGTAGTGGGAAATGTAGTGTACATCTTCAGTTCAATTTATTCCAGGCATCAGATAATCCACAACAGTAGTTTTCACACTTTGATTACTGGCAATTAAATGGCAAGAGAATGCACCAAATGCACAAAAACAAAAAACATAAAGTATGTGACATGTCACAGCGGTGCTGAAAGTTCCACTTAACTGAGGCTCACTGTTTACTGTGACTCTAAAAGCTGTGTAAGAGCAGTATTAATGCTTATGCAAACTGAACAACTGCTTCAAAATAAAACCATTCCACCGCCAGAAGACAGTGTGCTGACTGGTAGACTGCATGACCCAAGCAGATATTAAATGTGGAAGACATGTTATAGAACAATAAGAACAAAATCAGCAAGGCACAGCTTGAAGGCCTAATTATCTGGATTAAACAGATTAGCACAGAGGTACAATCTACATACAACAGCAGAAACAAGCGATAAGAGACATTTTCATTGTGTCCTGGCCAGTTCAACAACACTAACATTACAAGATCATTATATAGTAGACAGAAAAAAAACATGCTGGAAATTCCAGCTATTTTCCCTAATGCAAGATGTTCTGTCAGCAAGTCAAGAAGCAAAGAAGGCTTCCCATCCCAGATGCTTAGATCAGATCTGAGACCGCTCCAATTATAAAGGACACTTTAGGGCGCAGGCAGCCTGCCTGGTGGATTACTCTTACAGCTGAAGCATACAATTTGACAATGAAGTGGGTTTTTACTTGCACACTGCTCCTTTTGAGGGCTTGTTTGTGCCACACTTTGATTGCATAAATTTAAGAATAAGCATACAGCTTACGCAATGCAGTTTCCAGACATGCATCTGCCACTGAATTTATTGGCTGCTAATGATGATCGGATATGCACAGAGGAACACTGCGCACCTGTTTCCAATATTTACCGGACTAGAACTTACCAGAAAACCTGTCTTTAATTAATAATAAGATGTACAGCTTTTAAAAAAAATAAAAAAATAAAAAATCCACTCTAATGTCCAAGGGATAAATCCTCACACACAATTTTTGGTTTGTTTAACAAACTGAAGGGAATTTGTGGTGTCTTTAGTGTTATGTGTGGGACTAATTTCTAGTCCAGGAGCAGTAACTTTCTGAAGTCTTCTTATCATTGTGAGGTTGCTAGGCAACCAGCAGAAACTCACTGAGTCAAGCACAACTTTTATAGAGACTGAACCAATAACATACATACAGCGATATACAGTGAATATAGTTGAAAGCACAGTGCCCTCTTTAGTGCCCTCTATGCATGTTTTCTTTTTCTTTTCTTTTTTTTAATGAGTTATTGTGTGCAGATTGACAGAAATAAATGGCAGTTGTATCCTGTAAAAGGTGAAATAAGCCACACTCAAAACCACTGGATGCTGCCCCGGAGCACCCTCATCTCAAAGTAAAACAAAACATGGCTGAAAAATGAATGGATGATTTATTTGTGGGTCTTAAAGTAAGTAAGTCAGAGAGATAAATGTGAACGACTTGATCTTGATCTCGAGGTTGTGGTGGTGTTGGAAAGGGCTTGACCCCAAGGTAATACACCAAACATAAAGAACAGCAGAGGCAAAGCTTATTACAAAATAACCATACGAACACTCACACGCTTGCAAACAAGTTGCCAGGTGGCGGAGATGTAAGTCAGTGAGACATGAAAACATACACAGCCCTATTCCCTTACACACTAATACACACAAAGCCCTCCACATACAATCCTGGCCACATCTCCAGATTGCTTTGCATCCTCCCTCTCCTCCCCTCCACTTTAATCTCTCTTGACATTTTTTCATTCTCCCACGGGCTCCGTTGCAGCCCCACAGATGCCAACCTTATCCTCGGGTATCCCAGCCATCCGGCTCTTGCGTTGTGCAGTTCACTCACGTTCCTGTTGCTAAGGTGATGATGCATCTGGACCGGCCAGCCGTGTGCCTGTGGAAAATGGTTCAGAGGACCGGCCTGGGATAACTAATGAAGTTTAGGGTCATGCAAGGCCATGGCCACCCTGCCTTGCTGCCCGTCCTGCTGGGAGACACTATTAGCAGTTGCCCTGTTTCCACAGGAGAAGAAATCTTATTCCCAGGTTTACCTGCCAAAAAACATTATGTTAGAAAAACAATATGCTGCTGTCTGTGAGAGGCAATAAGGTTTATTGCCCCATAGTTCACAATAATATACTGTATCTGAGAGGTTTATATGGTTGTTTATCAATACCAATATCCCAAAGTGATTAAACTTACTGTAGCCTCAACTTTCTTTTAGATCTAAAACTTGGTATCAGTCTTTTCAGACTCTCTTAAGTGACTTATCTAATGGTTTTACACGTCCATTTATTAACAATGACATATATGTGACACCATAACTTACCATTTGGAAACAGTGTTGTTATCTGTTCCCTGCTGTTACAGGCCTGCATCTTATCTAGTGAGTGCACCTAAAAGCAAGAAATCTACAGCTGCATACTACAGTGCACTGATTGAATTTTGAATTCTGTGAATTTGTACTTTGACACATCTTACCTTTTTCTTAAACTCAACATGCTCATAAAAATACAGTTCCTACTAATTTATGGTGTAAGTCAATGGTCTTCAACATCCATCTATAACACAGGAGGTTTCAGCTTCTTACTGAGAGTCAGTGTCCTTTAACCATGAACGTGAATTTTAACCCTAACAAAGAAATTGAAACCAAAGCCCAATATTTTCCTGAACCAAGGTGTAACACTTGTTAATGAAAAGGGCATTTGTCTTTTTTTTTTTAAATTCAACTCAGAAATGGACATCTATGTATTTACTTTTAATCTCCTATTGTAGTGAATGGTTGTAAAAGTAGATAAAAAACATCAAAACATCTGAGACTTAAAAAAGGAGTGCGTACTGTAGGATTTAGAGGGATCCATTAGCAGAAACTGAATATTTTGCGCATAATTCTCTTTTCATTAGTGTATGGTGTGTATGTAGTAGTCGTGTAATATGTTTTCATTAACTTAGAACAAGCACTTGGGAGTGAGCCAATAATGTTTTGCTGCCATGTTTCTATAGTAGCAACAGACTAATCACAGTAAACAGATTCTGTTTGTAGTCTGCGTCTAGTCAGAGTGCTGTTGAGCAGTTGCATTTGACCAGGCTTTGGATGCAGGTTTGTAAAGGGACCATGTAAAGGGGAAATGGATGGAATGGATAAGTGCTGACTACAGCAGAAGCCCCAAAATATTGCCCGTTAGCCCCAGATGCTAAGTCAGTGAACTAAGCGAGGGATAACATGGAAAACACAACTCACAAACTAAACACTGGCTTTAGATCTGGCCTTGCAGGGTTTAACTTTGGAGTTTTTTTTTTTTGTTTTTTTTTGCCATTGTTGGTTCTTGGTTAAAAGCTTGAAAATGTAGGGGTCAGGATGGGGACTGGCTGTTGACTGCAATATGCAAACCACAGTGCTTAAAGCCACGAAATCCTACACACAAAAAAATGTTGACAATGTTGGAGAAGGTTTGTTTTCTCTATGACTGATAGTAAAAGAGCTAATGCTTAGCCTAACCTATTTGCCCTGTTTTGTAGCTGCTTAGCCCTGGAGGACCTTAGGTATGAGTGAGGGACTTCCATCATGTGCCTTTTTTTAGTGTGAGTTTAAAAGCCAATGCCAAAAATAGAAAGGGGAAAAATTTATATTGCTTTGTGCTGCAAGGAGAAATCTTACTCCTTCATTTGTTTTTTGCTTTTTTTTTAATTTTTATTTTTTTTATTTTAACCACTACCCTGATTATTGTTTGAGTCATAAACAAGCCATTAGGCCAACAGATAGATGCTGGGTAAGAAAAATTAAGTAAACATCAATTTATTTCATGCAACAGAAACATTTCAACTTTTCTCTAAAGCAGATCAATGAATCCAAAAAAACATTTCCCTAAAAGATATATGCTGGGAAGAAACGCAAGGAATTGAAACCCTGATTTTTGAGCACAGGAGTAATATTAGGAACAGAGATGAAAGGCTTTCCACAGCTGGATGCCCAGTGCCATGGGGCTGGATTTTCTGGATACTGAGAAAGTTTGCAACTAAAGATATAGGACAGGGATAAAAAGGAAAAGAAGCAGCAAATATAATCTTTATAGATTCAGTGTTTCTTTTTTAACTAAGTATAATGCTGATTTGAATAAGGAATATATGCTATTATCGGTCCACTTCTCATTTAAGTGTTTCTAATACACTCACCAGCCACTTCATTAGGTACACCTTGCTAGTACCGGGTTGGACCCTCTTTTACCTTCAGAGCTGCTTTAATTCTTCATGGCACAGATTCAACAAGGTGCTGGAAACATTACTCAGAGATTCTGGTCCATATTGACATGATAGCATCACACAGTTGCTGCAGATTTGTCAGCTGCACATCCACGATACAAATCACCACATCTCAAAGGTGCTCTATTGGATTGAGATCTGGTGACTGTGGAGGCCATTTGAGTACAGTGAACTCATTGTCATGTTCAGGAAACCAGTTTGAGATGATTTGAGCTTTGTGACATGGAGAGTTATCCTGCTGGAAGCAGCCTTCAGAAGATGGGTACACTGTGGTCATAAAAGGATGGACATGGTCAGCAAAAATACTCAGTTAGACTGTGGTGTTTAAATGATGCTCAGTTGGTACTAAGGGGCCCAAAGTCTGCCAAGAAAATATCCCCCACACCATTACACCACCACCACCAGCCTGAACCGTTGATACAAAGCAGAAGGGATCCATGCTTTCATGTTGTTTGTGTTTACACCAAATTCTGACCCTACCAAAGCACACATCAAGACTCATCAGACCAGGCAACATTTTTCCAATCTTCTTTTGTCCAATTCTGGTGAGCCCTTGTAAACTGTAGCCGTAGTTTCCTGTTCTTAGCTGACAGGAGTGTGGTCTTCTGCTGCTGTAGCCATTTGCTTCAAAATTTGATGTGTTATGTGTTCAGAGATGCTCTTCTGCATGCCTTGGTTGTAACGAGTGGTTATTTTAGTTACTGCTGACTTCCTATCAGCTTGAAGCAGTCTGACTCATTCTCCTCTGACATCTGGCATCAACAATGCATCCTGGCCCAGAGAACTGCTGCTCACTGGATAGTTTCTCTTTTTCAGACCATTCTCTGTAAACCCTAGAGATGGTTATGTGGGGAAATCCCAGCAGATCGGCAGTTTCTGAAACACTCAGACCAGCCCGTCTGGAACTAACAACCATGCCACGTTCAAAGTCACTTAAATCAGCTTTCTTCCCCATTCTGATGCTCGGTTTGAACTTCAGCAGGTCGTCTTGATCATGTCTACATGTCTAAATGTACTGAGTTACTTGTAACTGACTGATTAGAAATTTGCTTTAAAGTGCAATTGAGTACCTAATGAAGTGGCCTGTGAGTATAAATTGTGAATGGCACCAGGGGGTGAATTCGCTGAGAAAATCATGTACTATGTTTTGACTGTAACAGACAGTGATCCAGTCCAGTATCCTAAATGTTAAGTGACTAAGGACACACAAGCCAATTAATCTGAATACATGAGCAGTTCGCCCTGAAAATATGCAATTTCTGAACTTAAATACAAATCCTTAATGAGGTTCACCAGAATGTTGTTTGAGATTGGTCCCAGTTGTGGTTGGACATAAGAGATACTGGTGATTTTAAAGTTCAATTAAACTGAACTCTGCATGAAGCAAAGGAGCTGGATAAATTTGTGACCCAGTAAACCCATTTTTCTTTTACTCAAGGCAGATCACTAATCATACATAAAAAATGATGGGTTTCCCATGATTAAAGATGCATTTTGCCTTTGACCACACAATTTCTCTTTTCTCTCACTGAAACAGTCTCATGTGATGTTCATTTCAAAGCAAATAAAATGTAACCATCCCACTACACTCAAGACAAACTTCATCATTATTTTTAACATCTGGAAATTATTAGTATAGCACATTGCTTCCTTGATGTTTTATTGTCTGCTCATTTGCAAGCATTTTTGGTTGTCACTGCAGCCACATTTTCCTGCCATTTACCACCATTTAATCTCATTTCATATTAAACATGTCATGATGATGCTTGTTATTGACATTCCTGCCTCATAAACATGGACAATGAAAACCTAGAATTAACTGAGTCAGTTCATAGCTGGCTTAGGGACCATCTTAGAGTCAGGATGGGAAATGTTGGGCTCAGTGAAGCAAGGTAACCAAAAGAGACCCAGCACAAGTTTACCTTGCTTCAGGAATCCTACTTGTTCTTCACTGTTCCAACCAAAGTTTAGCCAGTATAAGTGAAAACACTTGTGTATGTTTGTAAGAATAAACACCACAGCATTATGGCAGAGGTAGCGGTGTGTAACACTGCCTAAGTACAATCCAAAAAGGCTTGTAAAGACAAATCACACTGTAATCATTATAGACTTTCTTTTATAGAAGCAGACTCTTTTGGCAGGAAAGTTAGTATTAAATACAAAGACACATTTTAGTTGGACCTTGGTCCAGTTAACAGACACTCACAACACAAACAAACCCAAATAACTGAGCCAACCAATTTAGGCAATCTGACAGAAAAAACAAACAAACAAACAACTACACATTCTGAATGTCTAATGATATAAAGCAAGTGGATGCAGAAGTTGTGTGGTTAAAATGTAGCTGTTAAACTGACTGAACGACTAGCAGCAGGGGAGGATCTTCTCTCAGCAAGGGTGATTAACTAAAGCCACAACACCACCACTGCCAACAAAGATTGGTGGCTTCAAGTATGTAGTTTAGCTCTGTTGATGACCAGCTAAGTTAAAGCAACAGTACGTAACTTTTTGAGGTTATTTAATAGAAAAACAGGATAATGTAGTCATAAATATACATTTATTAGCGTGTAATTACGTCTTCTAAAAAATTGATGCATTCTCATAAACTTAGAATTAATCCATTAAAAATACATAGGAGTTGCGAGCCAGTTTGTGGAAGCCACCATGTTGCCCCGCCATCTTGAATACAGTGGCAGAGATGGACATTAATCACTTAATCGCGTTTTACCTATGTGGTTAGTGACCAGCAGAGGAGGTGGAGGAGAACTCGTAGGCGTTTGCGTGCCGTGGAGGGAAATTTTAATTCATGCCTGCATCTTCAAACTCAAGATATGAAGGATCATACTTATGTTTTATCATCTGAGAAGGGGTCCCCTTCACCAAAGAAGCAAAAACGTGAAGGAAAGGGACAACACGAGCGGCATCGGGATAAAAGGAGAGTAAATATTGGCATAGTAGCCTTTCCCAGATGGAAGGAGTTGCAGAGACAGAAGGATTTTCAAAGTGACGTTGAAGTCACCTGCTTTCTGCATGACAGGTAATTCAACCTAACCATCTATATCCCAATAGAATTCTATTAGAATGATCCAGATTCCTGAGAATTCCAAAATAAAGGGGAAATCTGAAAAATATTGTAAACACCTAAATTTAGGTAAACATGCTTATTTATTCACGATATTGTCGCAATTACTTATTGTCAGCAGATTAGACATGCAACCCTCCCCTCTCCGGACAGCTGACAATGAGCCGGCTAACAACAACAGCTGGTTATAAGTTTATTCGCTAAGTGTCCAACAATGTTAGATCCACTTCAAAAAAAGTTCCACTAACAGTGGCTAAAACAGCAGCCCTTACTGACAGAAAAGTCCAGGATGTCCTCAACAACTCACCTCAGTATCGCCGTCATTGGTCAGAAGTGAAGTTCAGACCCATGGACCCGTATCGGACTCCTTTCACAAAGCTTTCCAGCCTCCTCCAGAGTAAATAGACATGGACGCTTCTCACCCGGCATACTGACAGCTGACTGACAGCCTACTCTCTCTCTCTCTCTCTCTACAGATGAATGTCGGCCAGAATTTTTGAGGTGACTCGGGGGTAAAAACATAAAACACTGCAAAATATTTAATTGATACATATCCATTTTTTTTATTCCTGATTTATTAAGTGTTGATGTTATTTAAATATGTTGAAATATAGTGTGTACAAAAGCATTTTTATACACAAACAGTAGTAGAAACAGGCCGGTACAGTCTAAATTGAATGTTTTTGATGTCTCTTGGCTGAATAAAACGTGTTTGTCCTACAGGAGCCACCGTAGCTAGGATTACGCACTTGAACTGGGAGGGGTAAGAAAACAGAATTCAATTGATTACAATCTGCAATCTACTGACATTTAGCGGTGACATTTTACGCACTGTAACTTTAAGGATTCGGCTTGAGGGCTAAAGTGTGTAACAAGGGTCCCCCTTGTCTGCAAGGTCACAGCATGACTTTAGCATATTGAAGGATTACGTAATTAAGTGTAGGAGCTAATAAATGAAGGCAAACAACTATGTAGTAAAGCAGATACCATCTCAGAGTCTTTCAACCAAGATTTTGTTTCACTTCTTTCCATTGAGCCAGACGTCTTCTTACTCTTAAAATTACTTCAATATTTTCCTCATTGTTGGTGATGACTTTTGGCTCACTCAGATATATTTCTCTTTGTTACCTTTTATTTTGGTCTTTTTATGACTTGGCTGGTAAACTTAGTGACTTTTCTATTTTGTATTTACCTTAGTTACAAGATAAATACAAAATAGTGATAATACACTATGTTTTATAGACCTATAAAATTACTTATGACAGTCAAAGAACCTGTCAAAAAAACAAAAAACAAAAAAACAAAACAAAATCAACAAACAGGAACAACACAAAAACAAAAACATCTTAATGAGCTGTTTAACACACCAAGACAAATATACAAAACTAAAACACACCATTCCATGATTTGTTGCTGCCTGTCTTTCCTGTACTGAAAGTTTCTCTCCTCCATTTAGCTTCAGTCTGCCTGGAGAGCTTCACCGTTCTGATCTCCAGCCTGGCTAAAAGGGTTAGACTTCTTCATTTGAATCGATACTAAAAATTTAAAAGAGGGTAGGGCAAGTCAAAGAATGTCCCCTGTCAGCGTGTTAGTCTTATAAATAATGTATATACATGAATACATCAATGTGTATGCAGCAGTAATGCATACATGCACTATACGTAAAAAAACAAACAAACAAAAAAAAAAACTGGGCCACCTACATGAGCTGCTTGGCTATGGAAACCCATGCCACGAAGCTCCTGGTGTACAGTTTTAGTGCTGCTGTTAATGCCAGAGGAGGTTTGGAACTCTGCAGTTCTTGGTGACTTTTGTGCACAATGTGCCTCAGCACTTGGCAACCCCGCTCTGTAACTTTACGTGGTCTGCCACTTTGCAATAATACCACTAATAATTTGCAGTAATAATAACTGATGGTGAAATATCTAAGAGAGAAGAAATTTCATGAACTGACTTGTTGCAAAGGTGGCATCCTATTACAGTACCACACTTAAATTCAGTGAGCTCTGTAGAATGACCCATTCTTTCACTAATGTTTGTAAAGGCAGAGAGCATGGCTAGGTGCTTTATACATGTGGCAATGGGACTGACAACACCTGAAGTCAAAGATTAAGAGCTGTGGCCCATTACTTTTTTCCATTTAGTGTATAAATGCATTACTCCTGCAGATGTTTAAGTTTCAGAAATTCTGTATATACTGTTACGTCGTCTAATCTACAGCTGCTGTGGCTCCTCTGTCATCTGGTGCCAAACCGCCATCTATTTTTTCTCCCTCCTGCTTTCTGTCTTTCCCTGTCTCTCTCATGTGTGTATTCTATTTCCAGGGGGCGTGGTGTTCTGTTGGTCCCTGCTCTTTCCTCAGCTGGTGCACCCATTAATCATCTCCTCACCTGCAGTATAAAACTCTGGTTCAGTGCTTCACTCTCCTCCAGATCACTCTCTGCACAGTGTGGTAGTATCGCTCAGGCTCCTCTGAAAACTCATAGTATCTTGCTAGTTTTTTACCCTGTTGCTGTTCCTCAACTTACCTTGCACATGGGTCATTCTATCTCAAATCATCACAGTTTTTGAACATTTTCTGCTCAACCATCTCTGATTTGCCTAAAAATTTTATGGTCCAAAGTTTGGATACATATAATGATTGTTGTGAAATTTTACCTTCATACATAAAATACTTTTCAAGATATAGTTTTTTGAAAAATGGTCCGTCGACCCACTTTCAGGCCTTTTTCCTCGCACACTGAAATCTAAGGCAATGTTTGAACATGAATATCTCAAAAACTATTAAAGATATAAGTCTGAAATTTTCACTGGCCTTTCTTATCATAAAAAGGAATCAGGATTTGTAATTTGGGACAGATAAAATGTCCAGTTACCATCAGGAAACTGATAGTAACTGGACATTTTGTTCTACACTGATTAGACTACCTACTGATATTTTTGTTTTTGTGGTACAACTTGTCATATTAGTCTAATCCAGCATGGAAGTTGAACAAAAATAGCTTTTTCTTAATTTTTGTGACTAAGAATTTCATGTTAAAAAGTATTTTATATCTTTTATTCTGCATTATTGTGACATACAACTATATACCATTCAGAAATTGTCACTACTTTTCTTTTGTTTGTGTCATGGTTCGGCCAAATTCAGGACCCTGCAGACTCGGCGTCAGTAGATACAGCCCTATCCCAGCAGGGGATTCTTTTGGGTCAGCATGACTGGGGCCTCTCTGAGATAGCCGAACACCTTAAGATGACACATGACCGCCTGGAACAGATGAGTAGGGATATTAAGAGTATAAATGTAGGGGTAACTCGGCCTCCAGAGGCCGGGACGCCCACCCCAGCCGTGGTGGCACCCGAGCCGGTGCTCGCTCCCGAGCAGTCTGTCAGGGATCCCACTCCGCCGACTCCGGATAAGTTTAGCGGGGAGCTGGGACAGTTTCGGGGGTTTCTGTTACAGTGTGAGCTTCTGTTTAATCGCTCTCCCCGGTCTTTTCCCAATGAAAGCTCTAAGGTCTCTTATCTGGTGGGATTGTTAAGGGGGAGGGCGCTAGTATGGGCCGAGGCGTACCTCCAGTCTACACCCCTTGTCTCGATGAGTTATGACTCGTTCGTGGCTGAGTTTAGGCGGGTATTTGACTTGCCTCGCCGAGAAGAGGAGGTAACTAGGAGGCTCATGCTGATTCAGCAGGGGAATATATCTGTAGCAGAGTTCTCCATAGAGTTTAGGATATTAGCGGCCGAAGCTGGTTGGGGGGATAAGGCACTCAGAGGGGCTTTCTATCACTCTTTAAGTGATAAAATTAAGGATGAGTTAGCCACTCGAGATGAAGTAAAGACCCTGGATGAACTGGTTTGTTTGGCCATTCGTATAGATAATCAGCTCTGCGAGAGAGCCTTGGAGAGGAACTACAGGTCCTGACAGGCGAGCCCTCGTCAGCATGGGTCATTTCTGGCGGCCCACCTCTCACCACTTCCGGTTTCCGGGGCCCCGAGCCCTAGTCCGGAGGTTCCGGAGGAGCCTATGCAGCTCGGTCACACTAAAGTCACCCCGGAGGAGCGTAGGCGGAGGCGAGAGGTTGGGGCCTGCATGTATTGTGGCCAACTGGGGCATTTGGTCACTGCCTGCCCTATTCGGCCAAAAGATCCAGCCCGTCAGTACCCCCACCTCTACTGACGGGCAAGGCACTGAGTGAAAAATTACCCCGCATGTTGTTACCGGCTACACTGTTTTTTAAAGCTGACAGCCTGGCGCTTCAAGCATTGGTGGATTCCGGAGCTGAGCAAAATTTGTTGGATACCCGCTTGGTGGCCCAGCTGAGAATTCTGACAGAGCCCCTCTCAACTCCCATGATGTTGACAGCGCCTAATGGGCAGTTACTAGATAAGATTACTCATTAGACTGAGCCTGTCCAGCTACTCATTTCAGGAAACCATCGTGAGTACCTGCGTTTTTTTGTGTTCTCTGCAGCTCTGAACCCCATAATACTTGGTTACCCTTGGCTGCAGAAACATATCCCACACCTTGACTGTTTAGAGCACCGTGTTGTGAGTTGGAGTGAGCGTTGCCTGTCTAACCGTTTAAAATCTGCTATTCCCTCAGCTCTGCCCGGCTCTGAGTCTAGTGGAGACTATGTACCTGATTTGTCTCAGGTGCTGGCGGAATATCACGATCTCGGGCAGGTTTTCAGTAAGCAGAAAGCACTTTCTCTGCCTCCACATCGCCCTTACGACTGTCCCATTGATCTACTGCCAGGAGCTCCTCTGCCCACAAGTCGGCTATACAACCTCTCACGCCCAGAGCGAGAAGCCATGGAGACATATATTAAGGACTCCCTAGCGGCGGGATTGATTTGGCCATTATCATCCCCGGTAGGTGCTGGCTCCTTTTTTTGTGAGTAAAAAGGATAAGTCGCTAAGACCCTGTATTGACTATCATGCGCTAAACCAGATCACAGTTAAAAACAAGTATCCTATCTCTCTGTTGACTTCCACTTTTGAACCTCTGCACGGCTCCACCATCTTCTCTAAACTGAATCTTAGAGATGCGTACCATCTTGTTCGGATCCGGGAGGGGGATGAGTGGAAGACGGCATTTAACACCCCACTTGGTCATTTTGAATACCTGGACCGTTGAAGCTGACTCAGTTTTTCAGAAACTTAAGACATTGTTCAGTACTGCCCCCATTCTCACTCAGCCGGACCCCCTGAAACAGTTCATAGTGGAGGTTGACGCCTCAGACGTTGGCATTGGGGCGGTGTTGTCTCAGCGAGGGGGCTCCGGAGAGAGGTTGCATCCATGCGCGTTCTTCTCCCGGCGCCTGTCCCTGGCCGAGAGAAATTATGATGTGGGAGCTATTGCCAATAAAATTAGCTCTCGAAGAATGGCGACATTGGCTGGAAGGGGCCGAACAGCCTTTTGTAGTATGGACTGATCATAAAAACTTGGCCTACCTACAGAATCCTAAATGGTTAAACTCACGTCAGGCTAGATGGTCTTTGTTTTTTGGACACTTTAATTTTACTATCACCTATCGCCCCGGGTCCCGCAATGTAAAGCCAGATGCTCTGTCTCGCCAGTTTTCTGTGAATGATTCTTCTGTTTCCACTTTAATTTTACTATCACCTATCGCCCCGGGTCCCGCAATGTAAAGCCAGATGCTCTGTCTCGCCAGTTTTCTGTGAATGATTCTTCTGTTTCCACTGAGCCTGTTTTACCTCCTTCTTGTGTTGTAGCTGGACTTACCTGGGAGATTGAGGATCAGGTCGAGCGAGCCCAGACCACCGACCCTGACTCAGGCTCGGGTCCTCCTAATCGTTTGTTCGTGCCTACCTCCGTCTGCTCTCGTGTCCTTCACTGGGTCCACACCGCTAAATTCGCTTGTCATCCGGGGGTGAGTCGTTCCATAGCCCTGTTAAAGCGTTATTTCTGGTGGCCTTTGTTAGAAAGAGACACTCAAGAGTACGTCAAAGCATGTTCTGTTTGTGCCCAGAGTAAAGCTAACACTCAGCCACCCTCCGGCCAGCTGTTACCTCTACCAGTCCCTAGCAGACCCTGGTCACACATAGCCTTGGATTTTGTGACTGGATTGCCACCTTCTGAAGGAAACACAGTCATCCTATCCATAATTGACAGGTTTTCTAAAGCAGCCCATTTCGTAGCATTGCCCAAACTCCCCACAGCCTTGGAAACTGCTCAACTGTTGGTCACTCATGTGTTCCGCCTTCACGGGATTCCTATTGATATAGTTTCTGATCGTGGACCTCAGTTTATCTCTCAGGTTTGGAAGGCATTCGGCAGCACACTGGGGGCCACCGTCAGCCTGTCATCTGGCTTCCATCCTCAAACCAATGGACAGACTGAGCGGCTAAACCAGGAATTGGAGGCCCCCCTGCGCTGCATAGCGTCAACTAACCCAGCTACCTGGAGTACTTATCTGGCCTGGATTGAGTTTGCTCATAACACCCACACCTCCTCTGCCACTAACCTATCTCCTTTCGAAGCCTCCTTAGGTTACCAGCCGCCTCTGTTCCCGTCTTTGGAGGGGGAGGTTGCCGTCCCCTCCATCCAACATCATCTACGACGGTGCCAGCGCATTTGGAGCCAGTCTAAGGAGGCCCTGTTACAAACAGTGGAGCGGAACCGTCGTATGGCGGACCGGCGGAGATCCCCGGCTCCGCACTACACACCTGGTCAGAAGGTATGGTTGTCATCATGTGATATCCCCCTGAAATGTACATCCAAGAAACTGTCTCCAAGATACATCGGACCATTTGAGATTGAGAAAATCATTAATCCATCAGCTGTTCGTCTCAAACTTCCGTCTACCTTAAGGACCCACCCCACCTTTCATGTATCCCAAATTAAGCCTGTCTCTTCGAGCCCCCTGTGCCCACCTGCACATACCTGCTTCTCTGGAACTCCACCCCGCTCAGCTCAGACTCAGCTCCAAGTAAGAGACATTTAATGGAACACAGCCCTGGGCTGAACTCTCACATTTCCCTCAGCTGGGATAAGCCATTAACCTGTCCTCTCTCTCTCCCGGCAGAGTTTGTTGTGAATGCAACCCCGCCCGAGCCTGACTACCTCCCAGTCTATGTTAATAGTTCAATCTTTGTGTTTAATAAATTCCTCTCTTAAATTATGTTTGTTTGTCGAGTCTGCTTTGTGGGTCCTGCCAGCCTGAATTATGACAGGAGTAACATTTTTACAGTTACAATGTGAACACTGTTCAGCACATTTTATTACAGTTTGCATCAGTAACACCACCCATTTTCAGAATTTCAAAGCCATTCCAGGATCATAGTTTTCAATGTTGCAATGCTGATTAAATGAGCCCTTGGTGACTGTTCTGCCTTACAATCTCAAAAAACTTGGGAAATGGAAGCATTATTCCCCATGTATATATCACCTAGTGCATGAAGAACATTTATGGCAAAAACATTATATTTGAAATCCATGCAAATGAGGACAGTAAACTGAAGTCAGGCATGGATTTAAAAGGTGATATTTTCTTGTACTTTTACAAATTTATTTTTTTAATATATTTTATAATACAATCTATTTAATATTGATATTTTCATTTGTAATTATGTTTTGAAAAATCCTTCTCTTAGTGGCTACCAAAATATGATTTTATAAATGAATTGTTAGGTCACAATAGCCTGAATTCAGAGACAGACTTATGCTATCAGCGTTTTTCTGTTTATTTGTTTGTTTCTTTTTTTTTTGTTTGTTTGTTGCTTTCTCATTCTATTTCTGTTTCAGAGGGCACATCAATCACCACACTCACACACAGTGAGCTCCGAGGTTTCTGTCTTTTCGTTTTCCCATTAGCAGCAGCAGCAGCTGGTTGAATTTATACATGTGGACTGTGACCAGAGTTTAAGTTTCTGGCTTGTGAAGCTGACGTTGGGTGGAAACCTTGTTGATTTTAAATGAAACCTGTAACTCTACCAGCTAAGATGAAGGGATGAGGAACGAGATCAGTTCAAGAGCAAAAGCAAGATGAGACACGTCTCCATGTAGGTTCTTATTGCTGAAGTTTGACGTTTCGTTTAAGTTATCAATCAAAAAACATGACATAATCAAATGGTTTTTTTCCATAAATGAGCATACCTGTGTGAACTTGTTTCAGTTAGGGGGTGCTGTGGTGATGGCAGTATGAGTTGGTAGCGTTAGAAGCGAAATAACAGCTGCATAAATTATATATTCTGGAAGTACATTGAATTCTGATATGATGATGGTCTTTAAAATTAAGTCAAATAGTTGAATAAAAGCTAATGTTGGTCTCCAAAAGCATATAAACGTCAATGATAAAACTGCAAATGTCGACATCAATTTGCTATCAAAGCAAAGATCACACCGTACATACACCTCACTCTTTAACAGGGCACCCTCAAACTCCGCCATTTCCTGGCAAAACCAGTGATGTCCCGATAACAAGCATGCCACAATTTACACAAACACTGTCCAATAGCAGCTCTGCACTGGCTGTTACGAAAACCACTTTTGCAAACTATCTTGATGATCAGAGCATCATTATATTCACAGGCAAAGCAAAGGCATCAACTAACACTTAATAACAGGCTAATGGTAATTCATGCTGACTGTATGGTAGAAAAGCATTTAAAAACTGGTCTTAGCTATTGCTGATACTCCAAAAAGTATGTATTCAGGATTCACCCTGAAACCTTTCATCATGCCATTAATATCCAGTCGTTACTGTAATAAACGTTAGCCTTTTGCCAGAAATAGCCAAACATACTTGGGCTGTCATCATGAGCACTGTAGGAGCAGCTTGTTGATTCTGATAAGGTGAGGTTTTGTTGTTTTTCAAGGACTCATTAAGAATCCAAAATTCGCTTTTGCACAGCCATTTTCTTTTTTTTTTTTTTTAAACCTGTCCTGTCTGGCGGCTTTGGCAAACAGACTGATAAGAACTGAATGCCTTGTTGTGCCAAACACATTTACTTTGCCAGGAGGAGCTCTATAAACTCTATAGGTTCCTCTTGGTCCATTTCTTTTTATTTTATTGTTTATTGTTCAAATTATAAAATAATGCCAGAACTGACAGGTGGAGAGAAGAAAAGAGAAGGAGAAGCAATAAAGAAAAACAAGAGGATGAGCACATCGGGTCACCAACCGCAGCATCTGTAACAAAACACAGTCAAAAAACAAACAGCGCCTGAAAGAGAGGAAAATAAATAAATTTAAAAAAAAACCAAAAACAAACAAAAAACAAACATGATGTGATATATGTGTGTGTGTGTGTGTGTGTGTGTGTGTGTGTGTTTGTCACACAATGCACTTAATAATGAGGGTGATAAGCTGCACCCACGACCCCCAGGAGCCAGAGGCAGACAGAGATAGGCCCAGGAGACCAGGGCCGTCCGCAGCCACCCAAGAGTACTG
>VUQI01061948.1:0-10786 GCA_015106735.1 Paratilapia polleni
TCCTCAGTGCAAAACACATGAAAGCCCGCTTGGAGTTTGTAAAAAAAGCACCCGAAGGACTCACAGGCTGTGAGGAACAAGATTTTCTGGTCTGATGAAACCAAGATTGAAGTGTTTGGCCTCAATTCTAAACGTTATGTCTGGAGGAAACCAGGCACTGCTCATCACCTACCCAATACCATCCCAACCTCAGACCTCAGACCTCAGACTGGGCCCAAGGTTCACCTTCCAACATGACATTGACACTAAACACACAGTGAAGACAACACAGGAGGGGCTTAGGGACAACTCTGTGAATGTCCTCGAGTGGCCCAGCCAGATCCCTGACTCGAACCCTATCAAATATCTCTGGAGAGACCTGAAAGTGGCTGTTTGCTGACAGCCCCCTTCCAACCTGACTGAGCTTGAGAGGATTTCCAAAGAAGAATGTCAGAAAATCCCCCAAACCAGGTTTGCAAAGCTTGTTGCATCATAATCAAAAAGATTCAAGGCTGTAATTGTTGTCAAAGTTGTGTCAACTAAGTGCTCAGTAAAGGGTCTGAATACTTATGTAAATGTGACATTTCAGTTTTTTCTTTTTAATACATTTACAAAACATCCTAAAATTCTGTTTAAAATTTGTCATTATGGGGTACTGAGTGTAGATTAATGAGCAAAAAAATTAAACGATTGTGGCATCAGGCTGCAACATAACAAAATTGAAAAAAGTGAAGGGGGTCAGAATAGCTTCCAAACCCACTATATGTCACAACATACTATTTGGAGAAATTTTGGACATGGCAAAGTGTAAAAGTAAGGTAAAAACTTTAATTCGACGCAGGATATTTTAACCTCATATCAACACTGTATAGTTTAAACCTAGGGTTCTCAAAGGGCAGCCTGTAAGCTAATTGCAGCACTTCATAACATTTTGAATGTCCCAGAAGTACAACAAGGAAAAATAAAGCATTACTGTACATTTTGTTTATCCACAGTTGGTGTCACACCATGATACACAGAATGACATCAGGGAGCATTTCAACTTTCAATTTCAAGACTAAATTTTATAAACACTGACAAATACAGTTGACATTTAGAAATGTAATAGCCACCTCACTCATGGTTAAAAGAAAAAAAACAAAAAAACACCAAGAAGCCAGTACAATAATGACAAAATTACCATCACAAACAGCCATCCTTCTATATAGCGGTGCACGCAAATGCACACAAAGTATTTGATGTGTGTATTTTTTTCCTGTGCAGCCCTCAATGCTAGCCCACTAAATCAGCACTTAGCCATCAAAACTCCTGATTTAAACCATTTCAGTGCTTGTCAAAATCTTTGATTGTATGAGATTTAAAAAAGGTCACGCAGGCAGTCATTATTGATCCAAATATTTATGTGTCATCACTATCTTAAAGCAGTACACATGAGGTATTAACAATGTCTTTCTTGTGTATAAGTAACCAAGGAATGAAATTACTGCTCTTGGATTCACACAATGGACATGGTTTGGATACAACCTAACTAGCTTAATATGTAGATACTTAAGTACTATTTGCTAAGTTTAAGCAGTCAGAGAACAACAGCACTGAACATCACACTACTATACAAACTAAACTGAATTTATGTTTTCTTATATAAACATTTTGTGCAATCTTAATATACAAAATAGACTAGTAATACTCTTTCTCAAAATATTATCACTATTGATTCTGCAGAAAACCCTGTCACTTGCTGGTCTTTAGATTGATATGAAGATAGAACATTTTTGTCTTAAGCCTGTCTTAGCCTAATACTAGTTTTATGCAAATGCTGTATACCACTATCAAGACCATTTTACATCACAGTCTAGCCAGTGAGACCAAGTAGTACATGTTCTTGAAGCAACTACTCCTTAATTTGTTTAAAATAAAAATCATTAAAATCATTAAAAGCATTAAAATTGAAAGTTCCTTAGCTTCTGTCAGTTTGTTGTGCCTTGAGTTGCTTTTCCAACAACTTAAGTCAATACAGAGCAAAGTAAGAGGTAAATGACGTATGCAACCGTATACTTTTGGGGTGAAATACCTTTTTCAGCAAAAGAGAAACTGAGACTTGGTCAAGCAGGAACCACAGCGAGATCACAGAGATTGAATGCTATTTCAGTTGGATGAAGACCAGTGAATTAAGTGAAAGAAAGCCACTGTCAGTGAGTTCAGTATGTTAATACATCAAACCCCATTTTGATTATGGTGATTCAAAACAGATGGCCCAAAAGAAAGAGAGAAAGGGAGATAGAGGAGTAAAAGATGCACAGTGAACTATAAAGTATGGATTTTAAACAGAAAGCAAGACAGCTGGAAATGGAGGTAAGGACTGTGTTTGACACAAAGAGGATGTCTAGACTGCAGAGAGTGTGTGTGTAGCTCTGTGTGAGGGTTTCTTATTGTGATGGCTGCAGTAAGGTTACAGGTCTAATTAGTAGAAGGGCTGCAAAGTCAGGCGCCATTACTGTAAAGAAAAAAAAAAAACTTTAGATAAAAGTCAACAAGGTTAAAAAGTTTGTGTCTCACTTTAACTGCACTGAGTTTGGTTTTAATTATGTTTCATGATTTTATTTTGTCGATAGGACTGAATGTATAAAATAAGACAGGATTTTGCCCTACAGTTTAGGATCTCAGCTTTCAAATGTTTACATGAACCTTCATTTGAATATCTATGTGAATAACTTAATAAAATGGTTCTCAGACACTTTGGTTAAAGTCATCACGGTTAAGAAGTTCTCCATCGGACTTTTACTGTATTTGAGTCTAGGTGTTATTATATTTCATTAGCTCACTCTATTCATGGATGTGACTGCTTGTATAAAGCAGCAACTTGTGAAAAATTTTAAGATCTCTCCCATTAATTGCTTACATAATGGTATGCATCTGACTATCCATGTGAATACCTTGGTTTCTCCTCATGAATGTGAAAAAAGATTTTATGCACCATTTACCATTTTAGATACTGAAATGTAACTGAACACGTTATGCAGGCTGCAAAAGTGTCTCTTGTACAAAGTTGTAAATCATGTTCCGGTTTAGGATGTCCACTTAGCCTAAGCCTGTTTTATGATATCACGCAGTGATTAAAGCAATCACTGAGGTCAATATATGTGTTAATTTTCGTCTATCTATTGTGAGCAGCAGTATTTACTGTGTGACAGCAGCTGTATAAAGTCCTCCATGCTTTCTGGAGAGCACTTTCCAGCATTTGAAAAAACCCTAATGATGGTCATTATGGTTATTGGTTTGGGATCTTGACCTACTATTTAATTTTCTAGATTGCCTCCAGAATGGCAATATATTAGGGAAAACTGCATGGGGAAAATTGTCAAAATGACATCTGCAACTAGCAAGTTATTTATAGAATTAATAAAAGCCTACAAGCAGCTATTTTTGCTAAACTGTGACTATCTGTTTTACCATTGATTTTCCCTTAAACCTAAAAGAAGAAGAAACTCAAGCATGTCCAGCAAGGCACAAATCTATCTGGATTTTTGCTTGATACTAACCTCAGCAAACTGGGTAACGTTGTACTTAACATGACCAAAAATCTGTGTTGTCAACCTTTTTATAAAAAAATAAAATAACTAAAGCATACTTAAAGAGTCACCAGATATGTCTAGACTCTAGATGCTATGTGTTAATTTGCATATTTGTGACATAATAACATAATATTTAGATGCAAAGAATATCTCTCCAATAGTACACCTGCCTCTAATTTCAAAAGCTTTTAATTTTGCTTGTACAGGTTTCTCTGGAAGTTCTGGTTTCTCCTGCCATTGATAAACAAACAACTTATTTTGACCAGAGACATGCTCACAAAAGAGATTCGCAATCTGACTTGTACTCCAAAGGTTTTGAGTGCTAAGTAAGACTAGAAAAGCGCTAAATAAATGCAAGTACATTAGAAGTATATTACATGATCTCAAGAGTTTCACTTCCTGGTACATAAGGGTTAAATTTTTTTAATAATAAACCTAGGCAGTTGTGCAATTTATTTTTTATGTGAAATAATTAAAAAGGAGAAAAAAAAGCTCCCCAGACAAATTTTCCTTATTTCAGACTTGTCTTTAATTTTGCACATTCACAGGAGATTAGTCAACTATTTACATTTTTTGAATAGTTGACTGAAAAATGTGCTGCTAGTTTTTTCCATTTGCTTAAAATAGTTTTCCTAGAGAGCCACAAGCTGTCATGACCGCTCAGGCAGGTTGGACTCAATAGCAGGACTCAGGCGAAAAGTTAACAAGTTTATTTACAAAAAACACAAAGTTCACAGAGGCTCAAGATAGACTAGGTTTAGTGAAGTCCAGGGTTCGGACAGGCAGGAAAATCCTTAGATCCTTTTCCTTAACGTCTCTCTCTCGAGAAGCAAAGTCTCTTTATCCCCAATCACTGGATCTTTGTGGTCAGTGTAACGATCCAGCAAAGACTCAGAGCAAACTGCCATCTTAAATAGTGGCAGGAGAGCAGATGATTAGACCCAGGTGATCTCGTTACCTCCAGGTGCGCAGAGCCAAAGGCGGGAACCCAGGACAACTCCCGCCCCTAACACACAAGAGTGAGGCAACCACAAACAAACATACACACACACAGAGGAGGGGGAGGGAAAGAACAAAAGAGAGAGAAGACAGGAAACAGGGGCGAGCCAGCACAGGAGGACCAGGGGACCATGACACAAGCATATGATCACATATTCACTAATAACTTTTGGCAAGTCTCTTCATGGAAGGTAAGTCAAGGTGTGCCTTAAAAAATAAATAAGGCACTGAACGGGTTTTAAAACTATTACACCTAGAGAGACTGTTGCTAAGTTGGCAACGCTGCCACCAACAGCTATGGACATAAGCAGAGAAGTGTGGTGCATCCATCAATGGTTAGGAGTGTGCTCCATAACGCTGCAGCACTGATGCTCCCTACAGGATCACAATACCAAAAGACAGTTTATGAACGGAAATCTCAACTGAAAGCAAACCTAGTCTCCAAGCTTATCTCTCATTCCTGTATTTCTCTCTCCTCCACTTTCAATCTTCATTTCTGGCTCTGACCTAGTAACCTCACCAATCAATCTGAGATTTTTCCTGACAGCCCTTTCAACAAAATCACAGACTTTCAGTGCAGACAGTGAAAAGCTAGCAATTCCTGCCAAATGAGACAGGCACAGCTGCACATCATTGGCCTGATTTCCCTTCTGCACAGGTGAACTAAATTTTGACCGAGGTTATGACCGGTGATGGTAATCATACATCAGTTGGTGGATATGGAGTGTTTTCAGGGAAGCTTGAACAGGGTCATGAGGTCACTGCAGAGAGCTTTAATGAATGCTAAATTATCCTCTCTGTCACTTCTGCCCTCAGGGAGGCTAACAGTGCCCTGAGTTAACAAAAAGGCACACACAACACACACTCTCATGCTAAGACACAACTGATAACTGTGTCTGCTCCTCATTGTCCTCTTCACTCTTTGCCCTGTGGGTATAAACTCAGTGCATATGGTGGTGTTCATGTTGTGTTTCCAGTTAGGAAAGCTTTGTTTGCATGAGCGTATGGTTCTAGTTAGGAATAACCCCTTAAGGGGAAAGACAGGGCATGATGCTTATCTGCATCATGAGCTAATAAAAGAGGTGAGGAAAGTAGGGAAAAAAATGAATATGTTGAACAGCTGAGGGATGACAAGTATAGCTCAAAATGAATCAGAAAAAATGATGCCCAAGTGTCTTTATTTTACACAGCCTTAAGAACAAAGCCAGACGTTTTAGTTTGTTCAGAAAATACAGTTCACTCATACTTTAAATTAGATTTGCTGCGGTCATAAAACGTAATACACAATCTAATCTAATCTAATTACATGAGAATTAATGTCTTGTTTTTGGATTTTTTTTTTAAACAAATACAGTAGAGTTATTGTTTGATTGTCAGTTGATAAAAGTGATTCACTCCAATGCTGCTTAAAGTTAACATGACCTGATTCAATGCAAAGATTTGTTGATGATCTTGTTGTAATATGATATCTATGGGGCTGTGAATGCCTGCACTATCTGAGCACATGTCATTATTCACATCTTATTTCATCATTTTATGTCTCAACAGATTTCAGTAGTAGAGGTACAAGAAACCATTCCTCTCTCAACAGCAAGCTATAAATCTTTTTCCCTTTGTTTCACTATTACCAGTTCTCATCTGTGCCAGGATACTTGAGCATTTAATCCTCACATGTCATTCTGAGTGTGCAGTTTTGGCTGTATAAATGTTTCAGTGTATCTGTAACATTAATTTCCAATACCTTCATAAAGTAACCTTCATAGAGTAGTTGTATTATTATTGGACATATAAGCAACGTTTCTCCATTATAACTAAGCTGGAAAGTAGGTTTCCTTTATACATAAATGTTAACAATTGAACCTCAGGTACAACTAAAGTCACATGACACAATCTTTCCATCATTTGAGCTTAACATGCTTGTATATCTGTATTACCTAAACATACCGGTTTGTAAGTGATTATTGAGAGATATTTGATCAGTGCTTTTGGAAAGGAGCATTATTTCACTTTTGATTCAATAATACTCGAAACAAATATAAAAACAAGCTATTAGCTCTCAGAATGTCAGTCATTCCATGAAGATATGATGACAATAAATAAATTAATCAATAAATAAAAAGCTTACCAATTAAATAAAAGTCCATCTGAGGTCATATTATTAGGTGGTTTATAAATAGCCCACCACTTTTTGCATGTCATGTCAAGGCATTTAAGGCTTTTAGGTCACGAGACACGAGAGATAGTTAGGGTCGTGCATAGGTTTAAACAAATACGCAGCATTTACCTAGAATGTTTTTTGATGGTTGGAGAATCCAGAGAAAATCCACACAAGCACAGAAACCGAAGGGTCCTGACTGATTTCAATCCCAAGACCCTGATGCAATCCCAAGACCCAAAAAGGCAAAAAGGCAAAAAAAACCCCAAAAACTAAACAAACAAACACACACACACACACACACACACACACAATCATAACTTGCAAAAGTACTTTGTGTGTCATATTATGCTATTTTCACAGAGAATATGATTAGTAAACCACTTCCTTTAGTACAGAAAAACAAACAACACTATATAGCTTTTGTAACCTTTTTAAAAATCTATTAAATTTATTCTATGTCACTCTGCTTTAAAGTTTTACATTTCATCTTGTCAGTGAGTCATTATGACATTCCATTCAGAATGTCTGATATTCAGGTTCAGCTGTAACAAATCACTAAACAGCATTTTAAAGTTTCTACAGGCTGTTAGCAAAGCCCTCATGGTAAGACAGGTAATTAGATAAGCAGGCTTCGCAAGAACAGTGTGAACAGATGCCGCTGTGTCCTGGACACAGATGTAAGCACTTAGATATCATCTGTGAGATCTGCAGTGTTCCTGCTGTGTGCCTCTCATTTTAGGACATTACAGCAGTACAAATACATCCTGGTACCTGTAGGAGGTTACCTTACCTAGATTCAGTGCAACATTTCTAATTACAAAAGAATGAGTCATAGCATTTTAGTACACATTTAAGACATTATAACAAGTGATCACCCAAGAGGGAGGAGCAGATATTTTACTGAAGTTGTCACTTCTCTCATGGACAAAAAGGCAGAGATTCAATTTGCTTTCGGTCTCAGATACCGTATTTTTTTATGGTTCAGATACAGTGCTTCACAAATTTATTAGACCTCCAGCATGACAAAGTGCTTTAATGCAGACTCTTTCCTTTTTAATGAGTTCTCAAAGTTTTACCAGGAGTGAGGAATTTCGAACTGAATTCAGATTTTTTTACCCAAATTTGAGCCGGCACACTGGACTTCTCTGAGAAGTCAGAAATTAATCAAGCATGACATTCAACCACTAAAACGAATTTTTCTGCTCAGGAATGAAAGTAAATAACTGTAATTTGGTGTCTTAATCCAAAAATAACAATGTGCTTTACTATTTTTTTTCTGCTTTTTTGTAAAACAGTAAATTCGAAAATGAATGGATAACAATAATAATTATATTTTATTCAAATATTTCATAATTATACTCTAGCATTAAAAATGTAATTTCGATTAAAGAGCTTGCGCATACTTGTGGATTAACTATTACAGAAACATAAAAAATGATTTTGGTAATTACCAATACTGTTAATTTAGGGTAGCTGTGGCATAAACCTTACATTGGGTGGTGGTCTAATAAATTTGTTAAGCACTGTACAAAATAAACTAAAATAAAATAAAACAAAGCAAGCTTTTCCATGTTGAGCTGTCCAGAAATGCCACTGCCTGTTAACAAATCTAAAGTGAATGTAAACTGAACATCTGCCAATATGCCATGATGAAATATAAGTTGTAAAACTGTACTTATAATTCTTTTGTTATTTGTTATTCTCGTTTCTTATCATATTGAATTTAGACATTTGATTCATGAATTGCACTGTGAGATAAGCCTTATAATACATAGTGTCTGCATCTTACTTGATAATGTTCCCATTATTACTAACTCAATCATTGCTGAGAGGTTGTTTTTCAGCTATTAATTTATGGATGTTCAAAATAGTCATTTAGCCATTTTCTCACACTGATGTTGTAAAAGTGATTTTGGAAAAACATTTTTTTTTGGCATGACAAAGCTGCCAGTGTGCAGGTCACCAGTGGCTCTTACAGTAAAACCTCATTACTAAAATACTAACCTCTAATTAGAATGAAAGGTTATCTAAACATTTCCACTTCACTGCAGGTACAGATAGAAATGCAGTGGTGAAAACTGACATTTAATATGGTGGGAAGTTAATTGAATTCAACCCATTACAGACTCTGATTTTAGCTTTAAGATCTTGTTTGTTCATACCTTTAGGCAGTGTCACTCATTTTTCTGAGATAACTTTACCCCACCTGTGATTGTGGGCTTGAGTTTTACCTTGAATGAAACTGTCTGTCAGACTCTACCTTGTTAGCCCTTCAGCTGTTAAGCTGACTGAAATATTGGTTTATTGGTGATGAACAGCATTGCAGGACATCTGTAAAATACCTCTTAGCTCTAGATTGGGTGGCCATCTTAAAATTCCACCCTGCGCTGAATGTAATATTAGTACTTTAGTTGGATGCTGGATTTACATCAATGGAAAAGGCTGAAGGCTATGGTTTAAATGTTCCAATCTCCCCCTGTCCTACAAGTCACTGATATCAGCTGGGGTTGGTTGGGGGAACAGATACTGTGTTTAAAATGCATGTCAAAATGTAATGGATTAGAGTTGAACTTGGCTGCCAGAGAGACATCCAGCAATCCACCAGCAAGCTGCAGAGAGGACTGTTTTTTCCTGGTTTTTCACTCTAATGATCTTTAGTAGCTACAGTTGCAAAATAGCTGTTTTATTCAACAAAGTTATCATGTCATGCTGCCATTTTCAGACCAGTTTAATCATCATGAAAGAAGAGAAGCATGCAAAATGCTCGCAGGCTAATAACTGAAGCACGGAAGGTAATGACATAACATGTTACACGTACTAGAGCACGTTATGGGAGACTCACAAGCTAGTCAGACTAAAGACAGCTAAGGGACCAAAGGGACAAAGGTTGGACAACAGAGGTTGTGGTAAAGCGCTCAGTTTGCAAACCTGCAAACTGGGTGCAGTACAGTCCAAAAAATACTGGGTTTGTTTAGGATGAGTAATGACAATCAAGAAGAACTGATGACAAAATAATACTGCTTATCTCTAAGTCTCTAATGTATTTTAATGTATAAAGGTGAAAATGAACTGTTTGTGAGGTGACAGTATGTGGCATTCAGACAAATGTGTTAAATGCACTTTAAACTGCAGAACATTTGTTTATATTGATTATATAAGGAACATAAAACATAAAGCAGTACAATAATCCTGAATTATCCATAATCCAAATATTCTAAACATGTGGGCTAAACATTTCTTGAGGCTCTCAATGAACATTAAAACAAATTTGTCTTTGTTAGCATTCACAAAAAGCTGATCTAAAATTCACGGGTCAATCCAAACATGCTGGTGTGGGCTGGTTTGTCTGAACTGCAAGCAAATGTGTGGTCACTTTCAGAGTCTGGTAACACTGTTTTACCATAGTTCAGGGCATATACAGTGCATCTGGAATGTATTCATAGTGCTTCATTTGTTCCACATTTTGTCATGTTACAGCCTTTTTCCAAAATTGATTAAATTCATTTTTCACCTCAAATTTCTACACATAATTCCCCATAATGACAAAGTGAAAAAAGTTTGATTGAAATTCTTGCAAATCTATTAAAACTAAAAACAAAAATATAACATACACGTAAGTAATATCAGCCTTTGCCATGACACTCAAAATTGAGTTCAGGTGCATCATGTTTCCACCGATCATCCGTCAGATATTTCTGCAACTTGACTGGAGTCCACCTGTGGTAAATTCAGTTGATTGGACATGATTTGGAAAGGCACACACACTTGTCTATATAAGATCCAATAGTTGACAGTGCATGCCAGAGCACAAACCAAGCCATGAAGTCCAAGGAAGTGTCTGTAGACCTCCGAGACAGGATTGCATCGAGGCACAGATCTGGGGAAAGGTACAGAAAAATTTCTGCAGCATTGAAGGTCCCAATAAGCACAGTGGCCTCCATCATCCATAAATGGAAGAAGTGTGGAACCACCAGGACTCTTCCTAGAGCTGGCCACCCGGCGAATCTGAGCGATCGGGGTAGAAGGGCCTTAGCCAGGGAGGTGACCAAGAACCCGATGGTCACTCTGACAGAGCTCC